>JAJIZL010038714.1:0-17543 GCA_023969395.1 Amblyomma maculatum
CCCTTCCAAACGAAGCATAAATATGAACGTAAAAGTGCAAAGTTACGTCCATTCATAGGGTGCAAAGATGCACTTACGGGGTGCTGTAGTAAGCTCATTATGCTGGCATAAATGCAGACACTGTGAGGGTAAGTTTACGCCTTATGATTAAGCATAAACTTATTCCAGCTGGGAGCAAACATGCACCCGATTTTAGAGCATATTTTTGCACTTTCATGGCCTAACCTTTAGTCCTTCTGAGAAAGAGTAACGTTACTCCCCAGAAGCATATACTTGCACTTCACCATATGGCATAACGTTAGCCTCGATGTAGCGTGAACTTTACACCACACACACTTAAGCCCCCGTCGAGGGTGTAACTTTGCACCCAAAGGGGCTCCCCAGTGCGTCAGTGGACTTACCCCCCTAAAGGGATAAGATCACACCTTTTTTTCTTAGAGTGTATATTGAAAAGGACTGGTGAAAGGACTGCTCCTTGCGGCACTCCCCTGGCTTGCTTATATCTGCCAGAATGGACGCCATTTAATGCACAGCAAAACTCTCGGTTTTGGAGGAATTCGGATATCCAGGCTACTAAATAATGTGGAAACTGAAGAGATTTTAATTTTTGCAATAGAATGCTATGCTCAACGCTATCATAGGCCTTGGCTATATCTAGCGTTATCAAGGCAGCGTGCATTTTTTGGCGCCGCGCTAGAAGAACTCGACTCTCGAGATCAGCATGCGCATTCCAGATGGAACACTTTTGACGGAAACCAATTTGGCAAGGACTGAGGATATTTTCTTTATTCATGAATTCCGAAACACGTATAAGTATGACCTACAGCCTTCGCTTCTGTACCTCTTTGCCTTCGCGCCCCTGAGATGGTTTCGGTTAATAATTTCTACTCTCCGTTGGAAATAAATACGTTGAATCCGGTGGGATTATTTTATTCACAGTAGCTTTCATCATAGCTTAATACGCTCGCGCTCAGTTGTTGCTATAGTTTCAAGATTATCCTTTACTGTGTGAAAGGATTTCGTGTCTTCCTCTTTGCTATGAACCACTTTCGTTTGTTCGTTACTTCCTGTCGATCTACGCGACGTATCTGCTCAAACGGGTAAAAGCTGAGAACTAGAGAGACAAATAGGGCTCTTAGTAAGTCTTCCTCTGATCACCCGTTCTATAGTGCTGCACGCTTCCACATAAAAAGACCAAACCAACATCCAAGAAAAAAAAAGACAAAGACAGAAAAAATGGCAAACAAGAACAAAAGGACACGCATAAGATTGACTCCATTACACAAAAGTGGGGTTTATTGGTACTGTAGGGAACGAAGAGCAGATTCCCGAAGACGAGGAAGAGAATACAAGAGGAGCAGAATACAAAAAAAAAAAGCAAGGAGGCGAAAGTTCTAGGCTTCAGGGTCTTAATACGCCCGGCAGGAAGTTATTGGAAAGACAAACAGTGTTCAGGCGCAGATTGGCGTTGGCAGCTCAGGAAGACGCCGAGAAGGACTAACCATCCGGTGCACAACTTTCGCAGAGCCCTCTAAACCTCCTCTCAATGGCGTCTATGGCCGACCACTTAGCACATGGCAGCCGTCAGCAGTTCTGAAGCAGGGACAAAAGCTCGGAATTTTTATTTGCTGTTCTGCGCAAACGCTGTAAGAAATAACTTCATGATGCAGTTTCCTTTTTCAGGCAAGGGTTTAGAGGAGGGAACTATTCGTTGGCAGGGTGCACCTAGAAGTGGATGAGCTAAACTTCATCTGTGTTTTGGGAGACGTGTTACATTTGAGTAAACTAGGAGTAGACGTCTGCCCAAAGACGGTATTTTGATTAGTGCGTATATTAAGGCTGTTCAAAAATATTCCTGTTTTTTTTTTTTTCGTTTCCAATAGCCACTCGAGCTTCACAAAGTCAAAAAATCGCGGGTTTGAAAGCCATGCTCTATGTATGTATGTATAACTTTATTCAGATGCCCGAAAACGACTCTAACGGCTCTAAATACTAAGATGAATATTTTAGTTTTTAGAAGCAAGCGAACGCACCCCCCCCCCCTTTTTTTTTATTTTCGAAGAGCTCTCGCGTTTCGAGTTTCGCGTTTCACGATCTAGTGTTGAAATGTTATATTAAGCAAGGAATGGGCGCAATGGGCTTCCTTGCCCGATCCCATGCGCGCAATTCACAGGGCTCTGGAAGGCTTAACCGAAGCTGACCTCCTTTGAGTTCATTTTTAACCGCGTACTGGTTTTTAATTAATGTAGCGATGCTGGTTACACTCAATATCATGTGGTAGCTATATGATAATATATATTTTCGGGGTCTACTCTTCGAAACATTTTCAATGATATACCACTGATGTTGTAGTATTGGGTTCACTTTTAATCCCACTAATCAAGGCCTGCAAATAGTTCAAAAGCCATTGTATTTGACGTGAGCTATTGAATTATATATTATTTGATGCTATAGCAGAAAGATAGATTTTTGTTACCAATTAGCTGAAAAAGGTGCGCCCCACGATTCATCATCATCACTATCAGGCGGTAAACACGTACCGCAGAGCGAAGACCTCTCCTAATTTTTTCCAATCAATCCAGTCTTGTGCTATCTCTATCCACTTTACCCCTGTGAACTTCTTAACCTCATCCATACAATGAATTTTCTGCCGCCCCCTGCTACGCTATTCTTCCTTTGGAATCCAGTTGCTTACTCTTAGCCACCATTGGTTACGCTCTCTTCGCACTGCATGACCTGCTTATGCCCATTTCTTGTTGATTTCAACTAGAATGTCATCAACTCGAGTTATTTCGTTTACCCGCTTTGCACGCTTCCTATCTTTTAACGTTACAGCTACCATTTTGTGTTCCATAGCTATCTACGTTGTCCTCAACTTAAGTAGAACCCTCTTAGTGAGCATCCATGTTTCAGCCCCATTCAAGGTAAGCGGTTCAGCGATATGGATTTTTGATGCGCCTCAAGAATTAATTTTTAACAACTCATATATCTAACTAATTATGACGCGTAGCACTGAGGCGGTCACTTAGTCATGGGGTCACAAACTGTCAGTCATGCAGTCGGATGCTCACCATAGAACACTATATTATGTGAGACTTGTCGCTAAGTATCAAGGTACCAGTTTGTCCTCGGCTGAAGTTGAAGGTAATCTGGTTCGTAGATACAGGTGGTTTTCCGGTTTTTACCAGATGTAGTTGCGGTACCGCTCTGAAATAACGAAGCTGCCTTTGGTAGGTAGTAGTTGGTGGGTGGTTGAGAGTGACTGGTCGCGGAGTTGTGCGAGGTCGTGGAGCCGCATAACCTATTTGAATTGGCAGGAGGACAGGAGTTTGCAGGAAATAGAAATAGAATCAATTACCCTTCCATCTCTCAAAAGAAAAGCTGCCCCTGGGAGCCGCAGGAGCGTTATTTCGGCATAGATGAAGTGGGCCCCTAGAATTAGCTCGTGATGTCTTTCATATAACGTGGTAGCTGGCAATAACTATTAGAATATGACTTCACGGTATCGGTTATCATTAAAACATTTCCTACGTAAGCGCACAGTGCAAAATGTATTCCATGTATACCTTTGTCCATAGAACCAGTTTGCGTCCACCTCCTAGAACTAGAACACTTGACTAAAAAGGCACTGCTTCTAGAAAGCAAGTTTCTGCGGTATTGAGGGAAGCAATTACAGCTTTCAAATGCAGCCTTTAACTGAAAAAAGGGCACTCGGCGTAATTTCTTTAGCGCTAAATTGTATGAGGTAGTCAGAAAAAGAAAGGAATAATGAATGCGACTTTCAGGACAGTAATGCAGTATCACGAACCGTAATATAAGAGCACAACAAAAAAGTGACAAAGAGGAGAAGAAGACATCACCGCCGTTGAGGTCGTCTTCACTTCGTCGTCCTGTTTTTGTTGCGCTTTTATATTACTGTTCGGCATGGTTCACCAACTCGCCCAATCAGCCCTTCTTCTACCGTAATGTAGCGACTCTATATAAACTGAAATCGGTTTTGGATTCCTGCTCTCGCATTTTAATCGTGAAATACTGCCGCTGTCCTATTTTGATAGTGGCGACTGTGGAAAGGATTATAAGATGCCAACTCTACATTAGCTCGAAGATTACCATATTAGCCTAAAATTATGGCACTGAAATCAATCTAGGATGACCATGATAGTGTTTCATTTTTATGTACCATTATTCCATTTGATTGATTTTGTCGAATATGCCTTTCGCACGGGCTACTGCAGTACTGTCGGCCACTCCGTACAGAGGCTGCTCTGATCAGAATAGAGCTGAAGCAAAATAAATGTACATGTTTTGTTCCACGGCTGAAGATACAATTTCACGCAAAACAATAAACTGCATCGTCATGCACACCTCCCTGGAACAGAAAAAAATTAATGCGATTAAATATTGTGTTCAGTGCGATTGATACAATATTTCCATTTAGCTATTCTCTTCGCATGAATGGATAGTTAGAACCATGTGGTATAATACATGGCGCACCTGTCCTCCGCTATAGTAAAGAATACAGGCAGTTATCCTTGCTTCTTTACCACACCCAGCAAGGCTCGCTGAAATCGAAAAATCCGATTCGTTCCTTGAAATCACTTTGAATAAATGCAGAAAAGAAATCACAGAATAACAGCCTCCGCTAGTGACAAATTGGAGATGAAATTCGCGTTCTCGTACAGAAAAAAAAACCTAAATTCTCTTTCTGAATTTTTTATTTAGAGAAAGTAGATCAAATTTTTGCAATCGTAGAAATGAGGCAATTAATGTGCTGAGAAATATAGCTGTAGGAATTCGTCCCAAATAGTTTAAGTGTTAGTATTTAGGGGGATTGTAACTATGCGTGTTCTTGGAGGATCGAACCGCTGGAACTACTACGAAGAGAGATGGAAAGGGAAAATTAACTCAAACATGTGCAGTAAGAGGATATTTAGAAAGCAGCCCAACTAGAAAATTTCAGTGTCATGTCATTTGAATACATACTGAGATATCGTTTTGTGTTAGGAACTGTGTTCACCCTTTAAAATCAGTTCGCACTGTTATTTGATGACGTGAATCAAAGTGCAATGTGTACTAGTTAAGCTTGCATTACCGCCTTGTGTGCTGCCGTGGCGTCTAACCTGTGTGTTTTTACACAAAATATCAATGCATCAGCTGGTAAACGTCCATCTTTGCATTGTTGGTGCTGTCTTTTTTTTCAACGTGGCTTGCTTGTCAACCAACAAAAATGTTATTAGAATATTGTTTTAACAGCTACGTTGGTTACTCACATTCAAAACACGAAGTAATTCTAGAATAAATTAAAAAACAAAACATATGATAAGAAACAGGTTAATTTGGAGCCGAAAATGAATTTTTGTTTGGGCATGTAAAAAATTTGTGATCTCTTGCGCAATACCTCTTGGATGGAAGGATCATATTTATTAATTAGAGGATTCGACACGATAAGCCATCACCATATCCTGATGACATTATCCACCACGGAATCTGGCATCCACATACTGCAATGTGTTTGGCTTTCCTTTAGTTTAATAAACTAAATACTGAGACTGACCTTGAGCGTCTGCATCCACCACTCGGAATGCAGGTACTGCGTTCGTTGCTTAGCATCATAGCTACATATACTCTATCATCGTAAAAAATGTCAATCACTTGCACTTAAATGAAATTCAAAGTGGCCCTCAAAAACACATTCTACAGAATCTCTGGCTCAACGTCCCGCCACACCATTATCATCATCATCATCATAAGCCTGACTATACCCACTGCAGGGCGGAGGCCTCTTCCATATTTCTTCAATTACCCGGTTCTGTGCTAGCTGCATCCACTTGACCCCTGCGAACTTGTTAACCTCATCCGCCCACCTAACTTTCTGTCGCCCCCTGCTACGCTTTCCTTCCCTTGGAATCCAGTTTGTTACCCTAAGCGACCATCGGTTATCCTCTCTTCGCACTACATGTCCTGCCCATGCCCATTACTTCTTAATTTCCACTAGAATGTCACTAACTTGAGTTATTTCTCTAACCCACTCTGCACGCTTCCTATCTCTTAATGTTACCCCTACTATTTTTCGTTCCATAGCCCTCTACGTTGTCAACTTAAGTAGAACCCTCTTGGTTAACCTCCACGTTTCAGCCCCATAGGTTAGTACAGGTAAGATGCAACTGTTGTATACTTTCCTCTTGAGCTATACCGGTAAGCTGCTAGTCATAATCTGCGAGTGCTTGCCAAATGCGCTCCATCCCAATCTTATTCTTCTTGTTATTTCCTTTTCATGGTCCGGATCTGCAGTTACTACCTGTCCTAAGTAGACATATTCGCCTACTATTTCCAGTATTTCGCTACCTAATGCAAACTGCTGTTCCTTCCCGAGGCTGTTGAACATTACCTTAGTCTTCTGCATATTGATTTTCAAGCCTACCTTTCTACTATTCCTGTCTAGGTAATCAATCATTATTTGCAGTTCATCCCCCGAGTCGCTTAGCAAGGCAATGTCATCAGCAAATCGCAGATTACTGAAGTATTCTCCATCTACCCTTATCCCTAACTGCTCCCATTCCAAGTCTCTGAATACTCCCTCTAAGCAAGCTGTGAATAGTACTGGGGAGATTGTGTCTCCTTGCCTAACTCCTTTCTTTATGGGAATTTTGTTACTTTCTTTATGCAGAACTATGGTTGCTGTGCAGCCACTATATATATCTTCCAGCACTTTCACGTACGGCTCGTCTACCCCCTGCCATTGCACTGCCTGTATTACTGCCGAGGTTTCAACTGAGTCAAATGCTTTTTCGTAATTAATGAATGCTATGTAAAAGGGCTGGTTATATTCTGCGCATTCTTCTATCACCTGGTTGATGGTATGAATAGGATCGATAGTAGAGTACCGTTTCCGAAAACCTGCTTGATCCTTTGCTTGATTGGAGTCTAAGGTTGTCCTGATTCTATTAGCGATTACCTTAGTAAATACCTTATACGTAACAAACAGTAAGCTGATTGGTCTTTAATCCCGCAACCCCAAGCATTATAATAGTCGTAGTCACGTCAGACACCGTATCGTATTGAAACGTTTTGAGGTAAGATGTCACAGCTGAAAAGAGGTTTCCCAATTTCTCAACTTGTAATTTCCTTGAAAAGCAGCCGCCGACGCCTGTACAGAATTCCGTGGCTCCGGGCTGAGTGGATAAATACCACAACAACACTGCCAATGCTGAAGACAGCATTATGCGAGATCTTGTATGTCATTTGACTGACACTCGCAATTCTTCAAGTGAACACTCTTGTGCATTGGCTTTGGTGGTGTATGGCAAAACGATGGAGGTGCTTTCTCTCGAAATAACTCCAATTGTGTGTGTATAAAGTAGCTCATTTTTTAACTCCTGTGATTGGAAGCTATATCGGCCTTATTCCAGAAAATGTTCTTTATATATAACGCAATCTTTTGTCTGTATGAAAAAACTACGCGGGTACATGCAGCAGCATTATTAGCAGATACAACTGTAAAGTCTATCAAGATATTACAAAAAAAAGAAAAACTCCTGATTTAATTTTGTCTACATGGGTAATGTGGATAACTCCGTAGAGTCATCGTTCTCACTAGAAATTAATTCCTCACAGACAGGGATATTAGCATTAATCAGATAAAAATAACATTTATAAATGCTCCACCAATCCATTTACAGGCGTGGTATCCCTATTGGAAACGGTGCGTTCCCGTCACAAAATGAACAACTGAATAAATGACTTTTGGTTATTATCGGTCAACTGGAGGTTTTGTATATGCTCTTCTGCTTCTCTCCTCTTCTGTTTCTCCTCGACCGACGCTAGGCTGCAGTAGCCTCGCTTCTTCCCGAGTGTGAAACAGACCACACTTACCCCTCAGCCATTAAGCCTAACAATTAAAGCAGCGTTTACGACCGTAATTATTTTAAAATTATATTAAATACATATCTTTCTTATTCCATACAGCACGTCAAATCGGGTATAAACCGTTTACTCTCTTATTTTAAACATAATACTGTCCGCGGTGTTATCAAATGAGAAATAATTGACGAGTATCAATCGTATGCTGGTGCTGCAGTCGTAAAAAAATAGAGCGTATTTAAAAAGTATTGTACGGTCGGTGAAAGTAAGTCTAATGATTTAGCCCAATTTCAGCATATACAGCATGTAAAGAACTCAATTTTTTCTAACAAGCGAAACCGTACTTTTTCTCGGGATGAAGTCGATGTAGTTTTGGGAGATAATACTCTTCTGCAAAGCTGAAATCTTATTAGAACAAGACGCTTTTTCAAAAACTGGTAAACCGCAGGCAAAATGGAGAAACAAGGTGTTTTCAATCACAAACAACAATACTCCGTAACTAATTATGTCCAGAATATGTTGCGTAGGGCTGCGAAAGCCGCAACAGAAGTTTCCTGTAAGTGCGTTCTTGCAATATGTGTTTATTGTATTTGTGCAATATGTATTGTGCAATATGTATTTATTTCTAGACAAATTTAGCCCTTCTTCCTCTAGCGACATGCTTCGCCTCCCAAATGTCAGCAAAATGTTTATATTGCATTTCATAAGCGCCCTGCATATTACGTGTTTGCCATAAGGCACAAAGTAATCAATGTTGTGTAACATATCTCACGCACAACGCAGATGTCGTAAGAGCAGGACTATGATCTACACTTTAGAAAATCAGCTATGGTATGCTTAGCTCCCAAGAACGAAATAACACCCACGGGCGCATAGAAGAAACCAGCGTTGGTGTCCTTGTTTTCGGGAAAAAGACACATGAAAATTGGCAACACAGATTTGCGCTTGTCGCCTGTCATAAAAACTCTGTGCACGGAATTAGCCAGATTCTAACGCTGGCGAAACGAAGTGGCGTCCGTGTGCTGTGCGATGTCAGCGCACGTTAAAGATCCCCAGGTGGTCGAAATTACTCCGTAGCCCTCCACTGTGGCTCCGCTTTCTCTCTATCCACTTTCACTCCCACCTTAATCCCTTCCCTTACGGCGCGGTTCAGGTGTCCACAGAGCAAGTGTGACAGATACTGCGCCTTACCCTTCCTATGAACCAACCAACCAACCCTCATTGAATACGTGCCCGTCTTCAAAGGTCAAGAAGTCAAGTATGCTATGTTTTTTTGTTTTTTTACTATTAGACACGCGAGATTTGTAACGCGTTGGCAAATAATCAAATCATCTTACCGCTTGAAACAACCTCCCTTTGCTGCAAACTTTCTTAAGTCACCGTAAAGGAAAACACGAAATCTCTGCAATCGTCTCTTCTTGCAAATACGTCCTTTACAAGTGAAAATCTGTTTTTTTTTTTTTTTGCACCAAGATCGTTACCGAGCATCTGCTTTCTTTAAGTTCCATCTGCGTTAGGCCTGTCTTTCTCTGTAGCTGCATTCGACAATCCTGAATGTAAGTTCAGAGAACACCGAGAACACCGACCAAGGCGCCAAGATGCAGCGCTTTATAGGAGCATGCTCTGGTAATCTGTCAACGAAGCAATAATTCATGTTACGTGCTCACCAATTGGCTCGGAGACCTTGAAAAGACGTGAAAACATCTTGCATCTGGTCGGTTTCATGTACGGCATGCGCGGGACTGCCCTGCAAGTACAATAGCATGGGGATATAGGCGACATTGATAATATTGACGCGCAAAAACTTCCAAGCAGCCTTTTAGGGTAATGAGAATGGATGTCGCAACCTTAATTTCACTTTTTGTAGGTGATTCTAGCCCGCATGTCATGTTTACGATAATATTGCCACAACATGGTTCACGGTTGAATTGAGCAAGTTGACCAGTGCACACAACAAAGCAATTCATCAATAGCTTTTTAGTAAAGTGTCTTATATACTTGTCGAAAAATACTTTTCTGTGTGCTTCACAGAGGTCGCAACCGCACTCGTTGTTAGGTATATATACTTGAATTACAACACTTTCATTTGTCGATGGCAAGCTGGAGTATTTTAAAGACATCGTAGTGGAATGCTCTAATAGAACATCAGTTACAAGGGGATCATTACAGTGCGCTAAACATTACCTAAAGGGGTCATGACAGCGAATATTTGAGCATAAACGGATTATCGCATTTCACTCCACACACATTAAATTATAAATACTCGAAATTTGAGCTCATTTAGTGCAGTAGAGAGTTTTAAAATAAAGTTTTATTTTTAATATCGAAAACAGCTATCGAAAACCATTGGCCGCTGATGTTACAACGAGATCTCGTCCCCATGTCGTCTGCTATTCGCGCTGTTGGCTGTGTCGCTGTGCACGCCGTAGACCGTGGTCACTTTTTGTTTTCTTCAACAAAAAGATTTTGTTACCATATTCGTTTTTCTTTGACAAGCATTTTCTGCAAGAAGCTAAGCTAGCGATCATCGGACTTGTTCTAGGCTTCGTATAGAGATTGTCTAGGAGGAGGAAATCGATAGGGTTATGCTGTATTATTTAAGCATACAACAAGAGACATGTTATTCTTACGTTATGAAAGGTAGCTTGTTCACCAAATAGCGCTCTCGCATATAAAAAAAAATGCACACATGTCCAACGTTTCTTTCTTCCGTGTGCGCGGCGAAAGGGGGAAGGGATTGGCGTTGTGTTGTTGATTCCTGAGCTATTACCCGTCGCTATTTCGATCCAAAAAACAAAGAGGAAATACCAAACAAGCATACGGTGACGCGAAAGCGAAAGCAGGCCTTGCGACATTAAAGGAGCAGACAAAATTGTGAACGAAGCGGTCTTGCTGTTATATGCGCGTGTTAATCAAGGGAAGGAAAGCGTAGCAGGGGGCGGCGGAAAGTTAGGTGGGCGGATGAGATTAAGAAGTTCGACGGGGTCAACTGGATGCAGCTAGCACAGAACCGGGTTAAGTGGAGAAATATGGGAGAGGCCTTCGCTCTGCAGTGGGTATAATCAGGCTGATGATGATAATGATGATGATGATGATGATGATGTTAATCAAACTTAATTATTTTCGACTGGTAAAGCCTTTTTGCAAAACTGTGCTCAGTCTGGCCACGGTCAGAGCACAAAAGCACGCGCCACTGCCGCTGCTTCAGTTCGTCATTGCAAAGCCCAACGCGATTCAAATGCACTTCACCGCCCGCACCGAACAAGATACGCTTCCGTCTTTGTCTTACTTCACCTGCCGCTGCGCGTGCGACTGCAACCGCTCGCGAGTGCTTCAACGTAAACACTGTAAACATACAGCATTTAGCATTTAGTGTGTGAGCCGTAAACTCCAGCAGGAATGCGCCGATTCGCGAATTACTGCGCCCCAGCGTGTTTGTTTGCATATTGCTTTTGTAATGACTGGATCTATGCTTCTCGTTCGCACAGCATAAACTGCAAGCTGAGCTAGCATACCAAACCTATCCAGTTCTCTTAGCAGCGGTTGTAGCTTTATTTGCTCCCAAACAACAGTTGCGCTGTACGTTAAGGGCCGTGGATGCTATGTCCCCTGCCGCCGGGTATACCCGCAATAGCGGCGCCGACAGCTGACGGCTGCTCTGGCCAGACAGGGTCACATCGACGCCTCCTGCTCAATGTGCATGCGATTTGTGATGTAAGGAGTCGTCGATTTGGAGTCACTACTACGTGAACTACACTCGATGGCCACATGCAAGCGCTAAAGCTTGTCAATGCGTACTACGTAAAGTCGAAACCCTAGATCCGAACTGGCGTACTAGCGCTATTCGGCGCTGAACGGGCCGGTAGCGCCTACTAACAATTCTGGCCAAGGTCATTGCTGATGAGAAGGGGGAACATATAAAGTTTAGCTATTTGTTTTCTTTCTCTAACACCGTTAAGCTACAGACAAGCGATGCTGTTGTGGCCGTCAACTCATGGGGTGTCAAGTTCTCGATCACTCTCCGATGCGAGCGACCAAAACAGATCTAACTGAGTGCACGACCGTCCGCTGATCAGTTCCGTCGGCGTCGCTGGTCTGAAAAACTCACATTACGGTGATAGGCGGCCTGTGGTCGTGCTGGCGTCGTCGCTGATGTAAAGCCACAGATCGGTGTGTCGATAAGCTACTGAACCTAACCGTGCAGCCCACTGACTATGACCGTGCCTCACGCTGAAGAAAACATGTCTTACTCTATATTGCATTCGTGCGGTAACATCGTCACCAAGCACTTCTGCATGAGAGACGACCACTATGTCAATCGTGCACAAAAGAAAGAGAGACCTGTGTCCTTTGATACTGCAGTCTGTATTGCAGGTGATGCTCCACCACGTGCCCTTTGTGACGTCGCAGGAGCATTTCAAAATAGTGGTCACTCTCGATGGGAGGAGCTTCTCGATTCCGATTTCTATCGCGTTTATTTTTTATTATGCGCCGCGTGCTATAGGAAGAAAATCTTTGCGAGTAGACTCACAGACCTGAAAATTATTCACAAAAGTATAAAACGGCAATACATCGAACGACCATGTCATCGCCCCTTCAATGCAAAAGCTCCAATGTTGTCAATTAAAAAAGCTTCGGGCCTTCGTTGCTCGCAAGCTGTGATGTTTCACCCATGTTGCCAAATATATAAGTGCTGGAGGCTATGGAGGTCGTATTACATGATTGATAGATTAAGAAATGCTGTACAGTAAATAAAATAAAGAAGTAAGCAACAATTTCAACGGGTCTAAAGCACTAGTTTTATTTTAACGTTATGACGTGAAACACCTTTCCAGGCTTTAATGACTGTTCAGAGCGAATATAAAGCCGTCATAAGAGCGCGCTACATTTCAGACAAGAAAAGTGTTCTCAGCGATTTACGAACAATAATAGAAATCTTGATAATTGAAATCTAAACAGTCAAATTTCTTGCAAGATGCCCTTGGCTGAGACATAGAATATGCACAAGCTTTGATTCACAATAACGTTGTACAACACATTAGAAAACTAGCAGGGAAGTGCTAGTTTTGTTGTATGATATTCAAAGGCCAATATAACAAGAACGCAAAGCAAGGCGTAACATTCAACGACATTTATTCGTAGTGCAAGGAAAGACCTGAAATTTTGGCAGCAATGCTACAGAATAGAACATTATTGCCATATATGACCACTTCAATGGCTGTACTCGGATATTTATATCTATAAGAAAATATATGTTTGTCACTTTTATACATTGAACGTTTTCTGTTTATATGTATACTTTTACAATTTTTCGCCTAGCTTTTATTTTGAACAACCATTTACACGCCTGAATGTTATGCTATGAAGAATTTAAATTTATTAATCGTACCACTTCCAAAACGTCCTTCTACAGAACATGATGTAAAAATTCCTGAGAGGCGCCTTAAAGAAATACCGTTCACAAAATTTCAGGAGCAATAGAAAAGAATGGGGTGTTTTAGATAAGAACATTGGAACGAATTCTGAGAAAAAAAATTAGCATTGATATTGACTGGTTGGTTTGGTTGGTTTGTGGGGTTTATTGTCCCAAAGCGACTCAGGCTATGAGAGACGCCGTAATGGAGGACTCCGAAAACTTCGACCACCTGGGGTTCTTTAACGTGCACTGACATCGCACAGCACACGGGCACCTTGCTTCTCACCTCCATCGAAAAGCGGCCGCCGAGGCCGGGATTCGATCCCGCGTTCTTGGGAACAGTAGTCGAGCGCCGTAACCACTGTGCCATCCCGGCGGGGAGCTGATGGTTGGTTCCGTTCATTGAGAGGGTTTGTGGAAATTTTTAATAGTTGTTATCGGCTGCGTTACTTCATAGCTCCCACAGGTTTCAATTTCTTACAAACTTGAATTACAGGTGGTTGAATTTACTTCTCACACCTCGATATGTAATTTGGTGGTATGGTAGTGGGAGGTACTTTCTTTTCACTAACGTCAGTGATGGCTCGGTCATGGTGGCAGAAATTGTCCAGGCCTTTTTTTTTTTTTCTGCCTTCCATCCCCGTTTGTGCGGCATTAACCCTCACTGACCCTTCGCGGTTTGCCTGTTGTGTCCTTCCCCTTCCTGTATCTACCCTCATTGATATTGATATGCGCATAACTACGTTACAGTGCTCCGATATGGACTAGTATCAAAATGTGATTTCCCATAAAACCCGAAGGAAAATATATTAAGTTCTGTTTCTTTCATCCCGCGTGGGCTGTGAAAAGAAGCAGGCGTTTCATTTTCGGTAGGCTTTGTTGATCTTATTTTTTTTTTATTTCGCATGATTGAGGTTTAAACATTATTAAAATGTACTAGAGCGACTACGGGTCCCAGATCCAGGATTGTGTGACATTCTTTAATTGTGAGCCACTTGCATGACTTTCTACCATGCGGTTATGAAGGTTGAAGGTCGTAGTCTATTCTAATGATGTGTGACAAACATTTAGAGTTTAGAAACGTCTGCGGTCGCGACGAGTAGATTAAACTATAAGAGAAAACAGTGAGTGGCGTTTTTGATAATATTTGAGAATGAACTGTAAGATATATTTATGAACAAATAAATTTAAACTAAGCTTCCGAGGTATCAGACTAAGCTTAAACCTCCAGGTTTAAGTTGCAAGCTTCGAAAGCGCACACCAATGGAAAGCAGTTTTAAAGAATTGCGATGCAATTAGGGAATACTATTAGATAGGTTATGCGCTCACAACCAATTACGGCTCGCAGAGAAAAACTATTGGGTGCGTTTTAATATGGTTTGCCAAACACATTAAGAAGGAAACATCTGTGAATAAATTTATTGTTATCTTTAGGCTACATATTATGCAAATAAAAAAAAACACATTCAAATCTTTTTCCTCAGAAGTGCACTAACATTTCAACATCTCTGTATGCGAACAAACGAAAACTTATTTCTTTATTTTGTTTTTAATTGCAGTGTTCCAGTGTAATCGCATTAACAGGCGGCCTTCTACTCTTCTGGGTGCTAGCACTAGCACACAAAAATATCGCCGTGGTTTTAGTGGAAGTTAGGAGTGATGCTTACGCAGAGAAAATTGAAATGAGGGTAGGCGTCCTAACCTAAGCAAGATTCTTGAAAAGCGCCTGCCTGTAAGTACAGCATACGCTCTAATGCATCGATATGTAGTGTCGGCGCAAGGGGCCGTTTTTAGCAGTGCTAGCAAGAAAATTGAAAACAAAATAGCTTGCTGACTGCAATAATAATTCCTGTGAGCGGTTTCCACACACGAGCACTCCCACGGGAAATTGGTGATCGCTTTTTACCTACGTTTTAGAGCATTACGTGTTTGACGGGCGAGCCGGCTCGATGTCGGCAACTGGCGAGGAGTGTTTTTTTTTCGCGTGGGAACACGGGATAGTGTTCCGCGAAATACAGGTTCTGTAGAATTTGTGAGCTCTTCGTCAGCTTAGTGTAGTGGGATAAGCAGGTCCCACGTATGTATTCGCGGAAAAATCGATTAATATATAGCTAAGCACAAAAGCGGTTCGAAGAGAAAAAGAACGAGAAGCCTTCATTTTGTGCTAATTGCCAAAGTATCGATTTTTATTTTTTTTCTTCTCGGCATTGCAGATATTTTATTCGTCCTACCTCTGTTTTGCAGTTTTTGTGAGTAATTTTTGACAGTGGTTCTGTCGACTGAACATCCTACATTATGGTCGACATGTCGTGGTCGGTCGTATAATGTGTTTTGTTCTCTGTGCTCCTTCTCCTGTTGCCTGATACGCATTTTATGTAATGTGTACAGGCCAGTCAGAGTCGCCACGTTCTCCCCTTTCGGCGTTCTAAGCCTATCTGCGGCGGTGAGAATGGAAGCAGATGATGCTTACAATATTGCTTCTTGGTCTGCCCCACTTTCACACGTACCTCAAGGCATCATCCCCGATGCCCTACTCTTTGTAAGATACATTCATGGCAACATTTCAAACATTTCATCTACCGCTCGCCTATTTTCTGAAGACTGTGTAATTTATAGCCGTAGTAACAATTCCATTGATGTTCGTGTTCACAAAAGTGGCTTTTTAAGTATGGAATATTTTTTTGAAATCTAGTTATTGCGTTTATCTGCGAAAGAAGCTACGTTAGTTTCATTTTGTTCATGGCCATTTTATCCGAACTCAATGTACACTTCAGTGCCGTTGTTTATTCCACGTCGGTATGTAAGTACCTTCAAATTAACATATCTTCCATCTTTTTAGTTTCTTTGTCGACCCATATTACACTGGTAACCAAGCTGTTGTCTGGGCTTACGACGTAGATTAACATTAGCTGCCTCTTCTGTTATGTGTCTTACCTATATTGCATCACTTCGTCCTAAACTGAAACATGCATGCGCTTTTTGGGACCCTCAATTTCTTTAATTGACTTAAACACTCAAGTGTCTTAAACATTATACAGCTAGACTCATTCACACTGATTACTTTCATTTTTCTTGTGTCACTGCTTTGACATCTAAAACTACCTACCTCACCTAGAAACATGGCGCAAAATGTTCCGAATCAGCCTCTTTCAAAAATTTTATTACTCACCCCTCCCAGATTTTAAACCAGGTAATCATGTCTAACTTCTCAACCGTCTCGCCAAAGTAGTTTAACCAGATGATACACGTACTTGTAGTACTATAAATTCTCTATTAATATTTTTGTGTTGCATTGCCGTTTTCCTTATTGTAAAAACCCCTATTAGGACATATCAAACATACAATTAAAATGCATTAAAAATCAACGAATATATAAATAACCCAATGCTTGGTGCAGAAGCTTCTTAAAGCTTTTGGTTTGTTCTTGACGAAAGACAAATTCACTTGATAGACCCGCAGACGGCCTCATTACGCTTCGGAAACGCCACTTTCAATCTCTTCGAGAGGTACATTTTAACCGGTAATACATCATATCTTGGACGCAGACTTCTGCGAATACTACATCAAAACTGTTTTATAGCCTGGTTGATGACGGAGAGCTTCAGCGAACGTTGTGTTTACGAATAATCTTTCAAGTGCACTTAAAGCTATCTATTTGTGTCGCCCAGTGTATTGAAGCTGTTTTTCTCTCGCATCAGCGAACCATTTTGCTGCTGGCCGTTGTAAATATTATATCGGCGTGCTTTCCTGATTATTCTAGAGATATTCGGTTAGTGAGACTCTGCGATGTTGAGACGGTGAAGGAGGTGGGTTTCGTTCAATTTCTAAAAAGAAGAGACAAAAAGTATGCTGGTTCTTCGTCAGGCTTACGAAAAAAGAATTCATGCCTAGCTTAAGCATTTAAAAAGCGCTTAAGCTCTCGAGATTATTTCAAGCACCACGAAAACTGCCTCTGCAGACCTGTTCTACCACCATCGGGTCCAGTTGCAGTGAGAGTAGGCGACCAGTTTCATCTTATTATTTGAACCTTGTGGCGTGTTGTCAGCCGCAGTAAGCTGGAGCAGTATGATCCCTGCATGCTTTTGCACCAAGAACATTAGAAATCAAAAACTTTAGTAAACTACTTCTCCGATGATAATGTAGTTGTTTGTAACATGTTGCATTATAATGAGTCCTGACAAGAATATCGGAAAAGCGAATTTTAAAAGCACTAATTAAGAAAGTGTCGAAAGATATAGCACGAAAAGGATGAATGCCTTGTACAGAG
>JAJIZL010038715.1:0-12411 GCA_023969395.1 Amblyomma maculatum
TGCACTAGACTCCAGGTAATTGGTATTTGTGATAGTAAAATGAAATTCATGCTACAGCATGAAGTTATGTGTTGATTTATACTGAGTACGATTTCACTACTAATTACAGGTCGTGAGCGATTACCGTAGTTACATAATGCGAAGAAAAGTTTAACTTTATTTAATGTCAAGTCATATCTGTGTATTAATGAAAACGTCTCGACGAGTAGAACCCCAAAAGATGCTAAACCACGAAAAACCGAGTTATCGCTCCGTTAACTCGTTAAAGAAATAGAGTTAATTCGCTGCTAGTTTTTATAGCGAAAAATAGAAATCATTTATTCAGGCGAACGTAGATTGTTTCTCCGCTTTGGCGCTGCACATAGCACACATGCGTAAACTAGCTGCTCGACCTGCTGTCCTTGGTTTTTATTTTTAGTTATTTATGCATTCTGCGGTCCCTGTTAGACACCTTAGCAGGTTGGGTGCATACACACAATTGGGCATACGGAAAGAATGGACAATACTGGTGGATTATTCCAGGTGCTTCATGATCTTCATGATTTCTGCGTGTGTGTGTCGTTAGTGAGGTTACTCCAATCAACTATGTTTCGTGAGTACTTAAAGGAATTACCTCTTGAGGTTAGAGGCGTTAATATTTTTTGCATGTCGTCTCGTTTTTCAACAGTTGAAAAAGCGAAAATTCTAGATGTATCAATATTGTAATGAACTTTTAATAACTGAAAGAACTTCAACCCACAAATGCGATGCCTCTCACTATGGACAAAAACCACACTGTGGAAGCAATTACGTAATTGAACCACGACCGTATTTAAAAATGTTCCTTTTGGTTGGATGCGTTCCAGTTTGTCAATATTCGCAGCGGTGAACGGGTCCCAAATTATGACGGCATTTCGAAGCGTAGGGCAGATTATTGTGTTGTGTGCGAGAGATCCTACTGTTGGCGTAGCTGGTTTTGATAATCTAAAAAAAATCAGTTTACTGAGGGCGCTAGCTGTCACACTACCGATGCGTATTGTCCATAAGTTATAAGCAATCAAGAGACCAAGGTGACTGTATTGCATTACTTCCGAAAACGTGATATCGTTAATGCGGTATTGGAACAAAGGGGACTCTTCTGGGTGAGTCACATGAATATTGTCTTTTCATAGTTAATTTTATTCGCCACTATTTACACCACGCTATTACTTTTGAAAACTCTGTATTTAATTTAATTTGGTCTTGGACAGTGTTAATAGTGCTGTAGAGCAAGTAGTCATATGCATACATTTTAATACGAGCAGAAATATTACCAACAATGTCAATTATATAGAGTAAAAACAGTAGAGGGCCTAGCACGGACCCCTGAGGAACACCTGGACCAACAGGTACAGAAGCAGAAGATGTGTTGTTGATTGAAACAAGTTGATGTCGATTTCTTAAGAAAGCCGAGATCCTTGCAAATATTTTCTTATTTTATTAAGGACTCAAATTTGTGAAATAACCTGCTGTGTGACGCTTTATCAAAGCCTTCGAAAAATTCATAAAAATTGTTTGCACAAGCTGAGTGGTTTAAAGTAATCGTGTGTGAACGCGTGCTATCCTTTTGAAACGACGTTGTGTTCATTAACCGTTGTGTTCATTAACACATTAACAATTGTGTTCATCTACCGGTAATTTTGAACACGTGACTTCTTTTATGAGCGGCCGTGGTATAGGTATGATTAGGGCAGTTCCCCAGTCGTACAGATATTTATGACATACAAATAGAGCACCATCCCGCGTAGCGCTTCAAGAAGGCATTAGGTATGTCACTAGATCCTGGGGACTTTTTTTACGGCAAGCTTCAGTAACAGGTTACAAACACCAGCCTCAGTAATCGCCAAATAAGGAATTGAAGGCAAGGACTTGCGAAATTCTGGAATGTGGCCATTAAGCCGCTGTATTTGGTAAAACAGTTTTAAGATGAATATTGAATGGCGAACCAATTGCACCATTATCCCTATCACGAATTCGGCGCACATTTTTCTTAAGTAACGTGGCGTGAAGGAAGCGCGCGCGGCTTCTGCGTAGAGGACCGCCTCTAGAGGACAGAAGAGAGCAAGAAGGGCTTCAAGGCGGTCGCAATCAGGTGTTCATCGCGTAGGCTGTGGTGAAGGGTGGCAGTTCCTGTCGCTACAGAGCTGGGACGGTAGGCCAACGCCACTTGCGGCGGGGGCTAGGCAGCCACCAAATTTTATCTGTTGTAGGCCGTCATTGCACCCGCCACCGCTTAGGTGGTGAACGATGGCTCTTGTTGCGGCGTGCGTCTTTCTCTCCCTCTTCATTTTCCTTTTTTCTCTAGTTTCTCTTCTATCCACACGAGGCAGCGGAGGTGGCTCAGCTACAGGGCCAGTAGCAGGCCCGTGCATTTTCTTTTCCTTCTTCCTACAGCCACAGCAACAACAACAACAGCAATGTCCAGGTGTTTATGATGGCATAATGGTGTCATGGTGTTCGAATCCAAAATTATTATTGATAACTGTGTGCACTCCGACAGACAAAATCTTACTAATAAATTAAGAGCGAAATTTAATGGCACCCTTTGGTGTAAGCATCTCAGATTTAAATTCATCTCTTCTATTTCAGCAGGCTTCCCAAATTTAAGTTTAGCCGTCAATAACCACAGACCGGCTTTGGTTGCTGTTGGTCTCCTCACCTTATTGGTATGGCATCTTTTTGGGAGTACTCAATCGCAATATTAAGAATAATGCCGTCTTAGGCTCATGTGGCGCCGGCAGAGTGTGACCGCCGATCGCATAATCAGGAAATGTTCGCTGTATGAAGACAGATTAAACAAAATATGATTGATAGAGGTTATAATGGCTACTAATCACTGTAATGACCCATAGGTCTAACGACAACGTATACCGAATGTAATTTATTAAAGTTGTTAAAAGTCTTAGTAATGGCCAATATGTCTAAAGATGACTTCTAATGAATACTGAAAATGCTTAATATTGACTAAAATGACTTGTGATGAACGATATTTTTAACTACGACTTGTACCGACAACCCATTAGAAATCATTAAAAAATGCTTTTAATGACCAATATATCTAACCACTATAATTGATTAGAAATGTGTTAATTATGCTTAGTAATGACTTCTACTTACTGTCCCCGTAAATCTCTTAAGAGATATCTTGAAAACCCGCCCCGCCGGGGTGGCCCAGTGGTTACGGCGCTGTTCCCAAGCATGCGGGTGCGAATCCCGGCCTCGGCGGCTTCTTTTCGATGGAGGCGAAAAGCAAGGCGCCCGTGTGCTGTGCGGTGTCAGTGCACGCTAAACAACCCCAGGTGGTCGAAAGTTCCGGAATCCTCCACTACGGCGCCTATCATAATCCTGAGTTACTTTGGGACGTTAAAGGCTACAATTGCAACAACCGCCGCAGCAGCGGCGGTTGATGCAATTGTAGGGTTTAACGCAGCAACAACCGCCGGCGCCGGCATCGCATACCCAAACTTGACGTCATGATGGGTCAGACAACAGCGGCGTTTGCTTGGAGGGCGGTCCCGCTGGTGCTCGTTTTCTTGTAAAAACAGCCGCTTGCACTCCTTTCTTCCTTTTTTAAGTATGATAGTCTTGTTCAGCGGACAAAAAGGTATAAAATGCGGTACATAACTCATTTTTTGCGGAATACGTTTTAGCTTCCCTTTAAGGGCCGAAGCCCAGTCAGGGTTAGAAATAAATTAAAGGTGTGGGAAGCTTAGCACTTGGAGCCCACGGCCAAACTACAAACTAAGCAGTGCAGGGAAACATAGGCTGGGCGTCGTTCGAGGCACGAGAAGTTCAGAGCAAAAGATTGTACAAAGAACGCTTCAGGAAAATGGACGACAATAGATTAGCGGCTAAAATATTTAAATACTTATACCGAAAGGCCATTGACTCGCAGTGGCGGAAGAGGACCAGGAAACTAACCACGTAGCATGTAGGAGTGCATGATGGAGAAAAAAAGAACAATAAACGACAGGTAAAGTACACCAAGTATAATTCAATGGAAAAGCAAGATATATCTTAGAACCCAAAGCTACAGAAGGAAGTTTAATCAAGAAGATGAAACTTGTGCTATGTGCGGTAGATACCCGGAAACAATTGAGCATCTTATACTGGAGTGTGACAGTATCCATCCAGATGTCGATGCGAACATAGTCACTCTAACAAAGGTAACAAAGGAAATGTGACCAAACCGGCGGTAGAGGTTAGCAAGAGACGCTTGGAAGATTGGCGGATAAATAGCAGGGGGGGGGGGGGCATGGAAGCTAAATCGAAATTAAACACGAGTATTTAAAGATATATAACCCGGAGCTAAAAGGAAGGTCGTTTCAAACGACCTTCCTTATATGATGGGTTATCTAAGTTGAAAACATAAAAAAGAAATATTTAGCATGATGATGACTATCACAACCGCGTTTCAAAGAGGACGCTCCTAACATCCACCCATCCATCCATCATTGCGACGCGACTCCAAGTCGCAGAACTTCCCAGCCAATCCGCGGCGCTTCGGCCTCCTTCATAAGGCGGGAAAATTCAAGAGTGCATGCGCGCGTGTGCATGACTCGCTGCGCACGCAGTTCTTCGGCGCACATGTCAACAATCACCGTAAGAACGAAGCCTACTAATTCGCGTTTGTATTCGTGTCCTTCGTCATGCACTCGATGCTCAGGCATGAGGTGATTTCGTAATCTGCTATCACGCGAGACCACTAACAACAGCGCACACCACTGCAGCTTTCGTTTTCGTTGAACTAGAGAGCATTTGGCTGCCGAAACAGAATTAAACCAACACCACCTAGGTGGTGTTGATTAAACATTGGTATAGGTAACCATGAGATCTCCTTCCTCGCTGAAATTTACACATATTCATACTTGAAAGAAGTCCGAACTGATCTACCACGAGCGCGGTAGCTGAGGCCAAAAAGACGCGCTCTTTATTCAATTCTCGTTCGAACGAGAGATGTCGTGAAGCGAGTCGCACGCTGGTGTGAACACTCGATCTCAATCGACGGTTGTCGCTGGTCGACGAAACTTCGTGGCGCGACCTCCGCGAGTCGCCAGTGTGAATCAGCCAGCCGCATTCACACTGGCGTGAGACTCGCTTCACGACAACCCAACAAGATTGGAATGATCTAAGAGCCGACTTTCGCGTTTTTTCTGCCCCTTTGATCTCCTACCGCGCTCTGTGTACATTAGCTCGAACAACTTTCAGGTATGAATATGTGCAATTATTTCAGCGAGGAATATTGTCTCGCAGTTATGTCCATATGCAGAGCTGTTTCGACAGGCAAAAGCCCTCTAGTTCGATGATGATGAAAGCGGTGGTGATATGTAAGCCCTTTGCGGTGTCGCGAAGCAGCAGGTCACGAAATCGTCTCATGCTCAGGCGTCTCAGGCGTCTGTGTGCTGTGCGATGTCAGCGCAATTTAAAGATCCCCAGGTGGTCGAAATTACTCCGTAGACGGCTCCTCTTTCTCTCTTTCCACTTTCACTCCCACCTTCCTCCCTTCCTTTACGGCGCAGGTCTGGCGTCCACAAAAACAAGCGTGACAGATACTGTGCCTTTCCCTTCCTGTGAACCAATTATTATTATTATGGTGCTTTCCAAAACAGACATCACGGACGCCACGCTATGCTAATAACGTGGTAAAACTAAGGCTTTCTATTTCTATCACCGTTCTTGCCATGCACTTAAACCCCTCACACCCGAATTTTTTCTGCCTCATTCTTTCACCCATTATTTTAAATTTCCACGTCATTTAAGAAAGGATAAATGATATTACTTGCCTATTATTATAGTTATGATAATAATGTTTGTGATACGCCAATGCCTCAAATGGGACTGTACGTTGTGCAACAATAGCCTATTACTGCTAAACTGGCCTGAATCTACGGCCCCGATCCCCAAATGCCCCTCGACACACTGCGTCCGACGAGCATGGATTCACAATTGTTCTAGTACTCCCCTGATGGGGCTGGGACAGGTAGGCCACCGCCGCTTGCGGCGGCAGCTAGCCTGCCACGGAATTTTTGTCTGTTGTAGGCCGTCATTGCACCCGCCACCGTTTCAGTGGCGGACGACGGCCGTTGCTACGGCGCGCGTCTTGCTCTCCCTCTTCCTTTTGTTTCTTCTCTATTTTCTCTTCTGTCTGCAAGAGGCAGCGGAGGTGGCTCAGCTACAGAGCCAGTAGCAGGCCCGTGCATTTTCTTTTCCTTCTTCCTACAGCCACAACAACAACAACAACAAGCTTACCAGTGGCGCCACATATTGACTTGGAGTGCTTATGTTAAAATTATCGCCGGACGGCTCATTAAATATATATGACACATAGTAGGACTTTTTAAATTCACCAAAATGTGTTCGCACTCCGGGGCAGCATTTCGAAAAGTTTTATAATAAAAAAATTTAATATCCCCAAGCTATAATCACATTCTCGGGGGTAAGGTAGCACAGTAATTGTTTGAACGTGATGTCAAGTAAAGAACGCTAACATTCCACTACCTGCGGGAATGTCCTAGGCAGTGCCCCCCATCCCCCATCCCACCTTTCCTTCCTGGAAGGCTGCTTTGAGGACAGCTCAATCCGCCGGTCAGAAATGGCTGGTAGATCGGGCTCTATGTGAAGCAAAAGCCCGTGGACTCCTGGACTAGTAGGGGACCACCCTGGAAGACTTTTTTTTTTAATTAAATAAAGTTGTTTCCATCCATCCATCCATTGTCGTGCGCGCTGTGTCTTGTGCGAAGTATTAGTAAAACGAACGGTTGGCTGTTTGTGTGTGTGCCCTGTGTTCCGCCGGGTGGCAATGGACGAAAGACATCTTCAGACCAGGGGAAGCGGCGCAATGGTGGGAGCCAGAAGACCGGTGCTTGAAAGCGGCAGGAGCGGGAGAAACGCTGGCTTGAAGAGAGTACGCGGCCCGGAGGGTTTAGGGCTTGGTTGAGGGGCACACCTGACTGCTGTTCGCGCTTCGGGGCGATGGCCGACGGCTGTAACGGCCGTCGTGTTCTAAGAACTCGTTGTGACTCTTTCCTTCGGAAATTTGAAAAAAAAAAAGAAAACGATTGAGGAAGAGAGATCAGCCAAAGGCCTGGGGAGGAGGACCTTGGTAGAATGAGTGAAAAACGTTTATTTCTGGTATGGCGATTACATATTGAGGGACGAGGAGTGGTACCCTCAGTCCAGTGTCCCAATAGCTCTCGCAGCTGCTTCAGCCCGGCGAACAAGCAGACGCTTGTCCTCCAGGTCGGGTGCGCGAAGGGCATTCTCCCAGTCCGCCTTACTTGGCGTGAGTATACGTGGGGCCGCTTGAATAGCTTGGCCGGCCCAGACAGTGTCGTAGAGGGTTGCTAGAGACCCACAGAGTGGGCATTCAGGACGATAGAGAGTTGGATGGATACGGTGTAGACGAGTGAGGCAGGGGAAAGTCTGAGTTTGGAGCATTCGGAGAGAGACCGCCTCGGTCCGCGAGAGGCGGCGGTGAGGTCGCGGGAATGCGCAACGTGTCGCGCGGTATTATTCAAGGATCTCCCGGTACACAGGGAGTACAGGGTTAAACGCGGCCGGAGTCGGGCCCAGCGAACTCGGCGGCGAATCAGCTCGGTAGGCAAGAGCGCGAGCCCAGGCATGTACCTGTTGATTACCGTCGAGAATGTCGTGTCCAGGGGTCCAGACTAGCGTAGTCGGTGGGGCGGGAGTCGGTGCATGTTGGAGAAGAGGGTGCCTTCGAGCGGAGCCCATGTACGCAAGAAAGGACTGAACTTGGATACAGAGACGAGAAGCCGCACTCTGAGATAAACTGTTGGCGGTCATGGAAAGAAATTCTTGTAAGCTTGAAATGTCAAGTGTGTCTGGTCAGGCTTCGTCGGGGAATGCTAGAGGGGCGGATCAAGGGATACGCTTGCATAGCTAGCATAGCAAACTTTTTGGATTATTTGTGGCTACATGAAGTTATATGTGACTTGCTGCAAATAAATTGGAACTGAAAGTTAAGAAAATAAAATTAACGTTGTTCCGTCCTAAAAATAAGTCTAGAAATTATCCCATTCAACTCCAGTTTAACAATACCCTGATTCAATAGCACGCTCTTTTGGAATATTACAACAAATCATGGAGTGAGGGTGCAGTTCCAGACGAGTGGAAATGCCGTCGTTTAGTTTCGCTCCTGAAACCTGGCAAATCGCCTCTGGACTTGACATCATACCGTCCAATTGCACTGGCTAGTTGCGTTGATAACGTACTGGAAAGAATGCTGCTTAGACGTATTGAGTGGTACCTGGAGCGCTACCGCATATATCCGGATATAATGTCAGGGTTTAGATGTGGACGCTCTTCGATTGACAACGTGGTGGTCCTGATATCATCTGTACAACGCTAAAAAATTTTGAAGCTCTTAGCCGCGGCTTTGTTCCTGGATATAAAGAGCGCATATGACAACGTCACTAACCAGGCGATTTTGGACGCTCTGGAAGCTGCCGAGCTTGCTTGGCGGTCGTGTGTTTTGCTTGATACGCAGTTATTTATCCAACAGATCGCACTTTATGCAGACTGAGGATGGCCCAACATCTCATTTCACTTCCCGTGGAGTCCCGCAGGGCGAAGTACTAAGCCAAACGCTTTTCAATCTTACTCGTGTCGGGCTTGTCGACTTAACACAATCGGCGCAACTTTCAATATATGCCGACGACATCTGTATCTGGGCATCAGGAGTCACGCGCCCACAGGTTAGAGCGAGGCTTCAAAAAGCGGCAAGTATAGTTGCGGCCTACCTCCACCTGCAAGGTCTACAGATATCAACTGAAAAGTGTTCGCTAGTTGCATTTACTCGCAAGAACATGTAAACCTTACACCGTACGCATTGATGGAAAAACAATACCCTACGACCGCAGCCATCGCTTTGTGGGAATTATCATCGACCGAAATCTTTTGTGGACTCCCTGTATTTCATTCATGAAAAAGAGGCTGACAGTAATTACTCACGTACTTGCCTTTATTAGGGGAAAGTCATGGCGAGCGTCCGTGCGGTCGATGCTCCAAAACTGTACCATGCATTATTTGTAGGATTTCTTCGGTACAGCTTACCTGCACTTGGAAATATCAAGAAGCCCAACTTAGGAATTCTACAGAGCGTTCAAGCTCAAGCTCCGCGAACCTACCTGGGATTGCCGTAATGTGCCTATACGGCTGCTACCATTTTAATTGCACGGAAGCATCCAATATCTGCCTACCTAACACTTCACGTTCTGAGGGCACACTTCCGACACATTTCTCGGGTTCCCTTCCATCATTCGGCCACTCTTCCTATTACCAGGCCGCGTACATCGTTTACAAAGACCGTTGATGGGCATCGCGCTATATTGCCGTCCCAGTTTACACCCGCATCTAGATCGTCCTCTCCACTATGGAGCCTGCATAAACCACACGTGCTTTTTTCAATACCCGGCATCAGGAAGAAGGTCGAGCTATCGCCTACAGAACTAAATCAAATCACTCTTTAATATTTCCATGCGTACCATGGAAATCGTTATCACGTCTACACCGATGGTTCAGTGAATGCCGTGAATGCTTCAGGCTCCATATTCATACCCTCAATTAATACAGAAATAAAAGTTAGGACAATTCACCAGACTTCTTCAACAGCTGCAGAGCTAACCGCTCTTCGTGTCACAATTAGGCATATCAGTCAGCAGAGCCCCAGCGGTGGTTTATTTTCACAGATTCAAAGGCAGCCCTGCAAGCCTTAAAAGCGGCTCTTCGCCGTGGAGCTCATGACAAACTAGTTGCGGAAATACGACAAATTCATCTCTGTGCAATTAATGGAGGACATGACATCATCTTCCAGTGGCTTTCAGGACACAGCGGCATAGCGGGTAATCTCCGGGCGGGCGCGGTCGCACGAACAGCCCAACAAGACGGCGATTGTGTGTTGATTCCATTTTCCAGGGCAGACGCAGCGGGCAAGCTTCGCGCACTTGCGCTGGAACACACCCTCTCCTTGTGGAATTCTGGCCAGTTTGCGAACTGCCGCTTAAAATCCCTGGACCCTGACCTTACGCTCCGCCTTCCACCTGGCCTACCCCGACGCGAAGAAACTTTGCTGTGCCGCCTGTGGGTTGGTGTAGCATTCAGAAACTTGTATTCTTTTATGAGAGCCATGGCAAACAGCCCTGCATGTACAAACTGTGGATGCGACAAGTCGATAGCCATTCTTTGTGAGTGCCCGATATACCGTGAGGAAAGGCGGTGTCTTTCCAGCTTCTAGTGTGCGTCGGTTACTCGGGAGCAATGAATGTTGGCCCTGAAAAACTCTTTGGCAAGTAAACCCGAGGTATTGTGGGTAATCTGCAGTAGTTAGGTCGTACGGCATTTTTTTTTTCAATTCTTGAATGTGTCTTGCCATGCTTCGGCGCACGCGTGGGTTAAAAAGTATGCGTTCGTTTTATGAGGGATACGGCCAACGTGCAGGAGGTGTTCACATGATCACACACGCTTCACTTTAACCATGACTACTAGGCGTTGGCAGGTTACCTTCGCTTTGAAAGCTGGAGCTCTAAAACCGCGATTCCGCGTATTCATTTACTGCGAGAAAAGTTTTCCCATCGATGTCAAATCAGCCGGAATCATTGCATCAAATTTCTGTATTTACGAAACTTAAACAATCAATAATGAATATAGTTATGATGTAAAAATAGGGGAACATTTTGCGAGCAGCAATTCTTAACACTGTAACATATTAGTCAATTCAGTTGTATGCACGAAGATTTTTTTTTTTTTTCACCTAGTCTGAGTGATTAACACATCGCTCTATGTTCTAGCTACATTTCACTGAAGACCAGTTTGAGCCGCCAATATTACACGAACTCGAAAAAAAAAACAGGCCAAACGCAGTTCCATCAATTTTCTCTCACCGACCTGTCCTGAAGTAAAGGAAGCCTCCTCGACACAGACATGAACTTCGCTCTGATAGTAGTCAGTTATTTTTGTGGCTTGCTCTTTTCCCACCTCCATGTATGAGAAAACAAGAAAGTATAAGAATTAACAGTCAATGTATAGTTGTCTCGTCAGATATTATGAGATAGTAGAGGTACGACTGACAACGTAAGTCAATGAAAATGGAAGTATATCAATGGTCATGGGACGGCATCGGGTTAATTAGTGATGGTTATGAATAGTGATAGGTAATGATGGTGGCTGTTACGGATAATAATAGTAAATTATAGTAATAGGCCCGGATAGTGAGGGGATAGTGTTCGTTGCGGATAGTGACAGTTACGATAGGTCTCTGGCATTAGCAGATATAGTGATAGATAGGATAGCGATAGCTAATGAATTGGCAGTTATATGCTTTCTCATTTCCGCACGTTGAAGACCTATGTGCACCTTGTAATTTTTTTATTTGATTGTTGCGTTCAGTGAAATCAAGCTCTTTTACATAGCGCATGAGACCACAGCATGCTTGCCCCAGAACTTCAGTGTGTCGGCAATAGGGCCCACCACTTCTCCCAGTGTACCCTGCTGTCTTTTAACCACACGCAAAGTCAGTGAGGGGCCGCGTATGCATAAAATTATTTAATTCCTTCATGAGCATCATATCAAGACTGCCTTGGCAAACCTGTTCCTTGCCTCGAAGCAGCAAGGAACAGCTCAAAATTTGGTTTTATACAAAATTAACTAATTAACGCAGATTATCGCGGATCGTTAACTAGCACAGTGCCATTACACTTGGACTAAGCTTTCCAACGGTATACGGTTCGATGTTGCAGCTAAAATTTAGATTTTAATTGCAATTTACTAAATATAAATTAATTTGGCTCAGTAATTGATCGAAATACATGTACAATTAACCAATAATTCAATCTCATGGTTGATCACGTGACATATAATATGCTTAGAGAGATAGCTTGACAGTAGCGAAATAGACTAAGTCCTGCTTTGACCTTCTCTGATCTTGAAGTTCAAAGCACCGGCCTGGATCGTTTTCCGAAGTTTTACCGCGGTGACAGATTTCCCGCTCTAAAAAAAAAACAAACACAAAGTCAGAGGCAGTACTAGATTAAGTGCACAAAGTTAAACCTTATCATGACACTTAAAAAGTGTCTGTAGCACAGAACTCGCCTGAAAGCTTTGTTTATCAGTATTCCCAATTCAAACAGGTCTAAGAAGAAACCAATCAATTCATGAACTTTACTTTTGGCATTCTCAATGCTTTTCTCGCAATTTTTAAAAAATTTTGTGCACTCCTGAAGCGCAGACCTGGCCCAAAAGCTCGCGCTTCTCTCACTGCTGCGGCCGGCCGGCGGGCGTCAAGGAGATAAAGCGTGTCGTGCGCAGCGCTCGCCGCCGCCGCGCGAGTAGAATTGAGGAGGAAAGCGCGGCGTGGAGGAGAGTGTCGCTACTTTC
>JAJIZL010038716.1:0-22548 GCA_023969395.1 Amblyomma maculatum
CCCCTAAGTTTTGTACAAAAATAAATTTACCAGGCTATGCAATGTGCCTTTGAATGTTGTAAGCAGGTGTAGAGCGACCTGACATGAGTGCATGGTGAACTGCTGGGTGGAGATTCTGTCAACCGCTGCCGTTTCCGTTTAGATCAAAAGAGGCACCGGCGAAAATTCATGGCGCGTCTCAGATTCAGAGTAAAAAACAAAAATTTATTCCTATAGTTAAAATTTCATTTGTCTAGTGGAGTGAGCTGTTCTAGCTTCGTTCAAAACAAATGTTGAAAGACAAAAGATGTATATGTAGTCTCGCGACTGCTTTAAATCAATGAAATGGGCATAATTAAGGAAAAGAGCGCCAAACAATAAAAAAATTATCCTTCGAAGTTACAAATTGCACTGCATATTCATAAATTCATCAAAATGCGACCTGCGTCTAGAAAATTCAGTCTCAAAATCTTCCTGCACTACTTGTGCACATAAGGAGTTGGCCTCTTGTTCTTCTCTGTCGCTTTCCTGGTATAATTAATTGTTAAGAAGGATTCTGAGAAAATTTTAAAATATCAAAGAAGCGGACCTAATAACATGGCTGTTGTCAATTCCTTTCGGGCAACTCAGTGTTGAATTCTCAAGTGCTGATTGAATCGGGATCTTAAGTACTTCGAGAACATTTGTGTGTAGTAGGTGCACGGCCGCTTTTTCAAAAAAAAAATAAAAGCTTGTCCAATAGGGCAACAAGCTCTGGTTTCGGATAATGCAGTCCACTAGAATATTGTCCTCGTAGAAGAGTGTGCTAGTGCCCCCAAAATAAAACAGCGCAGATATACGTCCAAAATTTCATATCGTGGCGCGCCCTGCAAGCGGATGCGCATGTGTATAGCTTGGATGCGTGTGGGTCACCCGGATGTTCAGCTTAGCGCATTTGGTGTTCGCCTTATCAGCAGCCCGGACGAAAGAGACTGCTTTTTCCCCAAACTGCCGCTTTGCTTTATTTTGTGGCCACTAGTACATGGTTCTGCTTCTTTCGCTAGGTTCAAGAAGAATAGCGTAAGCGTAACACCCGAAGTTGATTAACTTAACAATATATCCATCGACGTAAGCTAAACCGTAATATGTGACTATGGGATGGCAGGAGGTGCCATAACTTTCTTCAGTTCCTCGGTTACTGATTGCGGCACAGCAGAAATGATTTTATTTTTTTTTTTGGCATCGACGCAAGGTGCCTTGATATTTCTCTCAGATGAAACGTCCGTCTTGACAATGTAGTCAAGTGCCGCTAGCTGTTACGGCCCTCGCATCTAGCATGTCGTTCCCTTCCACACATTAGCCTCACTTTCCCGAAGAGAGCTCCAATGAGGTCGCTATATGGCTTGAAATGTGTCTTCAGTGAGAGTGTCCTTCTTTAACGCTTTAGAAGTTTCTTGCATACTTTCGATATAACAGGTGAATTCATTTGAAAGCCACTGCATAGAGTATAACCTGCGTCATTTATTGGCCTCTTTTTACCACTTCCAGCACAAGTGGTATCATGAATATCAAACCATTTTTGATTGTTTTCATAAGTTTAATATCATGTAAAAATTTCATTACAACAATATTTATTTGCAAAATTAAAGTGATGTTTATAATACAACACATTTGCTAATATATGAATTATAGTAACATTTAAAACTCAACCTTACAGTCTTTACTTTGACTGTTATACTAATACTTTATATCATGCAAGCATTATGTAACTTACATGACATATTTATGAAATTATTTTCATCTTCGGTGCTATATATTGATGGTTTCGCATCTAGCGCTGCAAGACGCTTTTGCTGTTGCAGACGAGTTGCTGTAATGTTAACCTTGAAGAAGCTTCGATGTGATCACTGCTCATTCAGTGTTTTTTTTTTTTTTTGCTATTCTTGTGCAGGCTTGAGAAAAATTCGGATTAAAATGGAGAAAAGTAGCTACCATTCCGCAATGTATGTCATATGCTTGTCGAACGTTTGCTGAGCGACAGTGCTTTTATATAAAGACTCGGTTCACGTGTGTAGTACGCTGACGACATGCCACTGCAGTATCTACCTTCCGTGTTCTTTGATTTCGGGGCTGCACTCACCACGAAACAAGCGAGCGACAGCCTGAAGCCATGCAAAAGCCACCCGCCGCCGCTGAAGCAGACGCGGAGTGAACAGTCAGCCGGTCGCGCCCCTTGCGGCGGCGGAGAGCGTAACTCAAGGAGAAAAGTTCCCATTGTTACCGCGGCGATTGAGAAGGTCGTAAGAAAGAGCGCGCGCTCTCCCTCGAGACCGGCCGTGGCTCTTGCCATGTATAAAGGAGGCTATGCTCTTGCACGCCGGACGCCACTCACCGCCGCTGGTGGCGCTGCAGTTACGTTTACTATAGTGTTCATGTATATGCTCCCGCAGGGAGGAACACTAGTTTACTAGGACCGCGTGCGCGTCCGCAACGGGAAGGGCTTGGCGTGCCGTGCAGTCTGTACATTCTTGCGATTTTGCCCTCGAACTTTCAGTTCTGCCTTGCATCACAGCAACTAAGACATCTCAGCTTTTCAAAAGCACCATGCGATGTTCGAAATGGCCAGGAAAAAGACCAACTCGCACTGTTTTGCTCCGAGATGCCGAAGCGCGGCTATCCGGATGCTCCAGTCACCTTTGTTTGCTGCTCCGAGGGACAACAAACATCGCACAAAGTGGAAACGAAGCTTGTAAAGGCAGGAAAAGCCTCTTACAGAAACATTGACAGTGTGTGAGCATCATTTCGAGCCGCATCTCATCCTGCTGCGTGACTACGCATATATATGATCAGCGGCAGAAGTGAGGGTATACCGCGTGAAAAGCCATCACTGGCACATGATGCAGTGCCTATACACTCTTGCCGGGTTGTCCGGCACATATTGCCGATATTACCGTCAAACCCGTGAAGCCAAGGCTGGATGTGGGCAATATTGATGTTGCAGAGAGTTGTGTTCAGTGCAGATTCTTGCTATTAGGCCTGTGGCACCAAACGATAGCCGACATATTTTATACCGCGTGTCCAAGCTAATTTAAGCCAAGGGTTAAAAATAAACTATTTGAGATAGGCCAGAGAAACCCCTTGCTGACAGCCACCTGGCGCACCAGGTCTGAACAAAAGGAAGACTTCGGGGAAGAAAGCTTCGACTGTTTGCGTGATCTCGAATACTACCACTGGCTCAATATAGCAGACAGCTTAGATTAAATTAAATCCAATTCCGCGTAGTCATGGTATATCGTTGGATCTCTAGCTGGCACATTTATTTAATCATTTATTCATCCTTCATATCATACCCTACTGATGCCCTAAGACAATAAATATCGATAAAAAAACTGTGCAGGCAATTTTTCATTTTGCAATTCTAATTTACTAAGTATTGCATACAAATAAATGCGATTTGCAAAGTTGGGGAGGACCTTCTGAAACCCCCATTTCATTTATTCCCGATAAAGAAAACCTCACGTGCATAGTTTTTCTCACCTCTATAGAAAGCCCGCGAAATAAAAAAAAAATCACGTGACTGACGCATTCATGCGCTACGATATTGTTGTGCTCCCAACAGTGCATGGTTTGAGTGACAGAAATTAGCTGCGACCGTGACTCAACAGCCCAGTCTCAGCGCTATGCAGGCTGATAATTTCTGTATTTCGCGGGCTTCTAGAAGGCGCTCTCAAATTCTGCAAACCCAGTTATTGTCTAAAGGCAATAGTTAGTCAATTAGAAAAAATAATTACTAATTACTTAACTTCAAAATAAAAAATTGCCTGGGGTGAGCCACTTGGCTGGCAGCTGTATACAATTGTGGTCTCTCTATCCTACCTCAAACTAACTGTGAGAAAGGCTTTAATCTTTTTCTAAAAAGAAAAAGATGTCACATGTATTAAACTTGGCTAATTTTACTAATTTTAAGGACAACAGGGGCCTTTTGTACCCTTCAAGTGACACCAGTTTGCGGCTGACCTTGAGAATGTGTTTACAACCTGCTTCAGCTAAATTCAAGCAGACAGCTTGTACTCAGTATATGCTACTGGCCAAGCAAATCTGCTAACTTGGGTGCTCTGAGCACTGTCAAATTGGTGCAGCTGAAATCACTGCTTAACTACCCGCATGCACTTTTTCACAAAATGCATTAACTAGCGCAATGTCAAGCTTCAAAGCACCTGAAGATGAGCAGATGGATGCTCTTAGGACTGTTTGTGTAGTCAATAATTTCACAAAGCAACTCATTGTTGATGGCTTTTGTCCCATGCACTAAAATAAAATAAAACAGCAGTGGAGAAGCCTTGTGAAGTACCTAAACAAAACTCCTTTGCCCTCCTCACGTAGTATGTATTTTTGGCATATATGTTATGCATATGAGATGATGAAAGGATTTTAATTAGCACCTGGCTTACAGCTATGATTTACAACAGATATTGTTGCTGTGAACAGAGAATAATGATGACGCCACAGAATATCGCCGCATGATTCGTTTCAAAGCGTAGGATTTTTTTTTTTCATGACCACTTTGTCAAAAAAAAAATGTAACAGCCTGAAGCTGCTCCTCACTTTACCAGTTGGCAAATTTCCTAACGCTAAGCAGATATCATGTTAATATTAGCATTCCTGGTTACCAGTGGATACCGAAGAGCGCAGTGTAATATAATCATCATTATTGGCTAAAGGAAAGTTACTGCGGCGTGGTTGGAGAGATGCGAGAATCCGTGCGTGGGCACGATGCCTGGCCACTCTGCTACCAGTCTGCTGCTGACAGTTGAGTTGGCTCTGTAATAAAGCGGGCTCTGCAGGGCTCAGAAAAATACCCGTCCCGTACAAATGAATGTGCCGTAACGATTTACAGTGCGCGATAACTCGTCCCGCATGAGCTGTAGCAGACGCCAGCGAAATAAGAGCGCTTTCACCCTAGTGCAACGGCAAAAACCCGAATAATGTCGAATGAAACGCCTTCCATCATGGATGGAGGTCCACATACGTCGGCGTAGGGAAAAAATCACCACTTTTACTGAATAGGCACACAAAAGCATCGGTACTATGTCGCACTATTGCAAGCAAGCATTGATAAGTCGACTAGTAGATGTTGCAGTGGCGCCATCTGGCGGCGTCAATGAAAATCGGCGTGCCCGAGCGTTGTTGTTCGCGCCACTAGAATGTATTCTAGTTCACTATAGACACCGTGCAGAAACCCAGGGGGCAGCACTTGCGGTGAACAGGCAGCGCCACAAGTGAGCACCGGAACAGTTTGATAGGGCACGGCCGATCTAGAGGGAGAGCGCTCTTCTCTTCTCACTATAGTGAACTAGTTCACTATACTCTCACCAATGGAGTCTGTTTCCACCGCCCGCCGCGCCTCGGTTGGGTCGCCACCGCCCCACTGCTGCGCCTCTGCTACCGCCGTTCACGCGCAAGGGAAACGCGCGCTCGCTCTTCGTTCCGCCCGCCTCAGTTGTAACCAGCAGGTCCTGACATTTCACCCGTTATGGTTTATACAAAGACGCCGTAATCAGCGTCTAAGATTTATCGTGTACGTGGAATAAAATATAGTCAACACCGCTCACACGCGCACGCGGCTTCGTCAGTGCGGCCGAGCGCGGTCAAATGAAGCTGGTACACTTACTCTAAGATTTTTTGCCCCTAACTTTTGTACAGAAATAAAGGATCAGGCTGTGCAGTGTTCTTTCGAAAGCTGTAAGTAGGTGTAGCGTGACGTGATGTGAGTGCATAGTAAACTGTTGGCTGGAGATTCTGTCAATCACTTCTGTTTTCGTTTAGAGGAAAAGAGGCACCGGCGAAAATTGTGCGTCTCAGATTCAGAGTAAGGTACAAAATTTACGCATATAGTTAAAATTGCCGTTGTGTAGTGGAGTGAGCTGTTCTAGCTGCGTTCAAAACAAATCAGTCGGTTGAAAGACAGAATATGTATATGTATAGTCTCGCGACTGACGCACGTACGTGTATAACAGACGGAGTCCGTTTAATACATAGATAAACAACAACTTTTAATCAAGGAAATGGGCATGAAAAGTTATGCCTAATTGAAAAGATCGGCAAACAATAAAAAAATTGTCCTTCAAAGTTATGCATTGTACTACATATTCATCAATTCATCAAAACGTGACCTGCGGCTAAAAAATTCAGTCTCAATCTTCCTGGCCGGTTGGGTCATATAGGGAGCTCGCCTGCAATTCCTGTCTGTCACTTTCTTGGCATAATTGACAAGAATGATTTTTCAGATATCAAAGGAGCGGACCTTATAGGCTGTTGTTAATTCCTTCAGGGCAACACAGCAATGGCGAATTCTCAATTGCGCTGCTTGAATCAGGATTTGAAGTACTTCGAGAGCATTTGTGTGTGGTAGAGGCACGAGTTGTTTTTTTTTTTTTTTTGAGGAAACCTTGTCCAATGGGCTTAGTGAGGTTAGGGATGTCATAGGGCTTAGTGATATCATAGGGATGTCATAGGGCTTAGTGAGGTTAGGAGGCCGAATGAGGCATATACTGTACTGAAGGATGGGCATGTACTGTGTTATCAAGGTTTACCGGAGAGGCGAGAACTAGGAGTAGGTTTCCTTGTCAATAAGTATATAGCGGGTAATATCGATGAATTCTATAGTATTAATGAGAGGGTGGCAGGCATCGTAATTAGGCTTAATAAGCGGTATAAACTGAAGGTTGTACAGGCCTATGCACCTACATGTAGTTATGACGACCAGGCAGTTGAAAGCTTCTACGAAGATGTAGAATCGGCAATGCGAAAAGTAAAGACGCAGTATACTGTACTAATGGGCGACTTCAATGCTAAGGTAGGGAAAAAGCAAGCAGGAGACAAGGCAGTAGGTGACTATGACATTGGTTCTAGGAATAGCAGGAGGGAGTTACTAGTTGAGTTTGCAGAGCGCAATAACTTACGAATCATGAATACCTTCTTCAGCAAACGGAAGAACCGAAAATGGACATGGAAAAGTCCGAACGGGGAGACTAAAAATGAAATCGACTTCATAATGTGTTCAACCCCCGCCATTATGCACGATGTAGATGTAATCGGAAAAGGGCGATGCAGTGACCACAGGATGGTGAGGTCCCGAATTAGCCTAAATCTGAAAAGGAACGCAACAGATTAGTAAGAAAGAGGCCCATCAACGAATTAGCGGTGAGGGGGAGGGCAGAAGAGTTCAGGATCTCGCTACAGAATAGGTATTCAGCTCTAACCGAAGATGGCGACATTACCCTAGAAGCAATAATAATAAGGGGTTCATAGGAAGGGAAAGGCGCAGTATCTGTCACACTTGCAGCTGTGGACACCTGAACCGCGCCGTAAGGGAAGGGAGGAAGGTGGGAGTGAAAGTGGATAGAGAGAAAGAGGAGCCGCAGTGGAGGGCTACGGAGTAATTTCGGCCACCTGGGGATCTTTAATTTCAGAGATATCATTACTGAGTGCGCGGTAGAAGTAGGCGGTAGGACAGTTAGAGAGGATACCGGTAAGCTGTCTAAGGAGACGAAAGATTTGATTAAGAAACGCCAGAGAATGAAAGCTTCCAATCCAACAGACCGGATCGAATTGGCCGAGATATCAAAGCTAATCAATAAGCGCAAGGTGGCCGATATAAGGAAGTATAACATGGAGAAAATTGAGCATGCTGTAAAGAACGGGGGAAGCCTTAAAGCGGTAAAGAAGAAATTGGGCATAGGCAAAAACCAGATGTATGCGATAAGGGACAAGGCGGACAACGTCATCACGAATATGGATAAGATAGTCAAAGTAGCCGAGGAGTTCTATACAAATCTCTACAGTAGCCAAAGTAGTCAGGACCGTAATGAGATTGGCGGTAGGGAAAAACATTCAGACGCTCCACCAGTGACGAACGACGAGGTCAAGAAAGCATTAGAAACTATGAAAAGGGGGAAATCAGCTGGAGAGGATCAGATAACTACGGATTTGCTGAAGGACGGGGGGGATATCGTGTTAGAAAAACTGGCCACCTTGTATACGCAGTGCCTGGTGTCATCGATGGTACCGGAACAATGGAATAATGCAAACATTATCCTCATTCATAAGAAAGGGGACTCTAAGGACCTTAAACATTACAGACCAATCAGCTTACTGTCTGTTACGTATAAGGTATTTACTAAGGTAATCGCTAATAGAATCAGGACAACGTTAGACTTTAATCTAGCAAAGGATCAAGCAGGGTTTTGGAAACGGTACTCTACTATCGATCATATCCATACCATCAATCAGGTGATAGAAAAATGCTCGGAATATAAACAGCCCTTATACATAGCATTCATTGATTACGAAAAAGCATTTGACTCAGTTGGAACCTCGGCGGTGATGCAGGCATTGTGAAATCAGGGGGTAGACGAGCCGTACGTGAAAGTGCTGGAAGATATATACAGTAGCTGCACAGCAACCATAGTTCTGCATAAAGAAAGTAACAAAATTCCCATAAAGAAAGGTGTTAGGCAAGGAGACACAATCTCCCCACTACTATTCACAGCTTGCTTAGAGGAAGTATTCAGAGACTTGGAATGGGAGCAGTTAGGGATAAGGGTAGATGGAGAATACCTCAGTAATCTGCGATTTGCTGATGACATTGCCTTGCTGAGCAACTCGGGAGATGAAGTACAAATAATGATTGATGACCTAGACAGGAAAAGTAGACATGTAGGCTTGAAAATCAATATGCAGAAGTCTAAGGTATTGTTCAACAGCCTCAGGAAGGAACAGCAGTTTACATTAGGTAGCGAAGTACTGGAATTAATAGGCGAATATGTCTACTTAGGACAGGTAGTAACCGCAGATCCGGACCATGAAAAGGAAATAACAAGAATAAGATTGGGATGGAGCGCATTTGACAAGCACTCGCAGATTATGTCTAGCAGCTTACCGGTATCGTTAAAGAGGAAAGTATATAACAGTTGCATCTTACCTGTACTCACCTATGGCGCTGAAACGTGGAGGCTAACCAAGAGAGTTCTACATAAGTTGAGGACAACCCAGAGGGCTATGGAACGAAAAATGGTAGGGGTAACATCAAGAGATAGGAAGCGTGCAGAGTGGGTCAGAGAAATAACTGAAGTTACCGACATTCTAGCAGAAATTAATACCCCTGTCACACGAGCAAATTTAATGTCATTCGAATCGAATGACATTAGCATCTAATGTCATTGTTCACCTGCTACGCGAGAAAATTTAATGGCATTAGGTTCGAATGACATTTTTCATCGAATGAGTTCGAGGAACTCATTCGCATTCGATCTCGAACCGAATGTATGCTCTTCACCCCAGGTGAGTGACGAGAGCAAGCAAAGTGAAAAAATAATATGCGTACTAGCGAAGCTAAGACTTTTTTGTTTTTTAAGCGCCATAAAAAGAATAGTTATTTGTGCAGAGAAATCTGCGCCGCTGCCTTGTCTCATGCGCTATTACTCTCGATATCAGTAGTGCCCGGACTAAAGCCCCTACTAGCCTGCCGTGGCATGGCCGCAGCCATAAATTCAAGCGGCAGAGGTAGTGGTGGTGGGGTGTGTGGTTTGTGGTTTACGGTGTACCCGTGTCAACTGTGTGGTGCGATGGCTACGGCTACAGCGGCTGCAGAATCAAGAGAAAGAGCACATTGGAGCACGGAGGAAACATTTGCTCTCATCAAATTATGGGAAGATCATCTTCATGACTTGAGGAGAGCGAAGCGCAACTCCAAGGTATACAAGTTGATAGTTGAAAAGCTGCGCGAGGCTGGCATCAACAAGTCTTTGCGAGAAACAAAGACAAAAATTGAGAACCTGGCAAACAAGTACAGGTAAGCGTATTTTGTTAAATATTGAAGCATGACTTCGTGCAAAGAGAAAACAGCTGTATCGCGTGCACGTGTCATTGTTTTGTAAACATTGCCGCGGGTAGCTTATCAGATATGGCTTGCGTCTAATGATATAGTACGTGCGGTTTAACGTCGAGACGCTACACGCAGGCTCCGAGGGACGCCGTTGTGGAAAGCCTTGGATGATTATTATATCACTTGCGCTTTAATGTGCCCCGACGTCGCGCAGCACAATTCGCTTGAAAACGCAGCCGCCACGGTATAAAGTACGGTAATTTAGTAATTTTCACTAGAGGATTATGAAATTCCTTGTGCGATCCTGGATCAATGGGGCAGCTGACAAGTTTTCACGTAGCTGCACAGCCAGCTGCCGATGTCGGAAAGCAGTCATCATGCGGTCGAAGCTTCCGCTCCACTACGAGATATAGCTTGTCGTATATTGTACGATGCATTCAGCGGTGCAGGCCGATTGAGAAGCACTGCACTAAATTTTAATCAGTTTTTCACCTTTAGTCGTCTTTATCAGCTGCGTGTCGTGCACTATATCATGCAGCCAACACAATGCATACTTGAGATACATTATTTATTGTTTCGGGGCCAAAGGACATTGCAGAGAGTTGTATACGTGCTGAAAATGTATTAGCAAAGCGCTAATTTTTTTTTTTATTGTTGCAGAGACATCAACAAAAAAAAAAAGGGACAGGGCAAGGACGGATAACTTGGTCCTATTACTGGGATATACATAAATTTCTCAATACGTTGCCGATGAACAACCAGAGAGAGATGGAAGAAAGCCAGTGCTACACTGTGGAAGAGGTAAGACGTGCACATCTTGAAAGCATTTTGCTGCAGATGTTCACTGGTAATAAAAAATAAATGACATTTTGGGAATGTTACAGTTCCCTTGTTCACATATCTGCCTGTTGTGTATAGTTATATTTGTTAACAGTGGCATTATAAAATGCCACTTATAAGAAAACCTTTCGTCCTATTTGCAGCACTGAGCAGTGCTTAATATGCTGCAGGTACATGTCAGCACAATTTCCTAGTGCTATGTAATACTACATCTTGCCATTTTCAATAGGCTGTAGATTCATATTATTTGCTTGCACTGAAGAATGCTTCAAAATGCTTCGGATATTATTATTATTATCTCATTGCCATTGCTTTCTAGCTCATCCACCAAATGGAGACTGGGTACAGCACCCAAGAAGATGATGCCGCACCCGCCAGCCAGTATGAGGACGCACCCTGCTCTGTAGAGAATGATGCGTGTGAAGCATTTGAACAGTCTGCTACAGCAGTTGAGCCAGCGGAATCAAACATCTGCCACCTGACCTCAACGGAGCCGCAAGAAAAGAGGGCAAAACGACCGTCGCAAGCAAACGCGCTAGGACAACTTATTCAGGAGCAGCGGCAGCTGCACCTACTACTAGAGACAGGAATGAAGAAGACACAGGAATTTCAAGAAAAACAAATTCACCTGCAAGAGCAAGGTGCGCAGCGTGAAGAACAATTTCTTTCATGCTTGAAGGAAATATTAAAAAAATAAATATTCCTTGCATACAGAACCACTTCTGCCTTGTCTGTCAAGTAGCATGATTACTCTTGAATTCACCTCCGGAGTGCCTTTCAAGCTACTTTTCAAGTTTGCAGACTTCTCATTGTATTCCTTGACCACTGAAGTGACAGGAAAGCAGTGGCCAATAATAATGGACAGCATAAAAGATTATTCAATGCGAAATGATTATTCAGTTAAACTGAAAACATCAGAATACAAACATATTGCCGTTTCTGATAAAGCTATACAGAAGGCAGTGTAGCTTCGAACCGACTCGTGAAGGAATCACTGGCTCTCCTCTACCAGCTGCGCAATATGAAAGCCTACCGTTTTCCTAATTTATTCAAAGAGCTGAAAATTATAAGTGTGAGCAAATATCAAATACTTCATTTCGAAGTGGTTACTAGAATAAAAATTGGATGCAAATATATCATTCTGGAGTAGTTAAAATATCAAAGCAGTTTACATTAAAAGGCAAACACTTTTACACAAAATGCAGCAATAAAACGAGGGGAAATAATTGTGACGGCTACAACACTTCTGGTTCTGTTGTGCAAAGCTGCTGGTCATGTAGCCTGCTGAGCACGCCTCCAGAAGTACTGAGCAAGAGCAGCTCGGACATCATGTCCATTCCCACGTGACAGAGTAGTAGTGTGCGATGGCTGCTGGAAGAGTGCATCAAAGGCAGGCACGTCTCGCTCCCACTGCGAATCCACAGTGTCTCTGAATGCTTCACATATGTTGTGAAGAACCCATGCGGCCCTGATGGCTTGCTTCGCATTGGACACCTTGCATTCCATCCGCTTCATCACAAAGCGAAAGCGAGCTTTAAGTCTTCCAAACGCATTCTCCACTATGCGTCTTGTTCTAGAGAGGTTGTAGTTGTAGGCGGCTTCGCAGGTTCCAGGTGATGATGTACTCGGAAATGGTTTCAGCAATGTTGAAGTCAAGGGGAAAGCCTGATCGCAGAGTATAACCGGTGTCACAGCAACACCTTCGATTGTGGCCACAGGCGATTCAAAGTGTCCATCATCGATAAGTGTACACAGCTTGGAGCGTCCATACACGTTGGCATCATGGCATCGGCCGGGGGCTCCAATATTGATGTACCGGAAACGGTAGTGATGGTCTACCAAGGCCAGCAGTATTATACTGTACCTGCACAGAAGAAACGATAAAAACAATTGATTTTTCGCTCATATGCAACAGCGGATAGTCCTATTTGTGATGTGCCCAACTGCCAAAAACAGCCATGCTGAAAAAACGTCCTTCTCAAAGAGCTGTTTAGTTCAGCAACAGGTGCAGGCCACACAGCATGTAAGCTGTGGTCTTATGCATGCATGCTTATGTTTCTTCTTTAAAGGAATGCTATGGGCACAGGATCCTGCACTCCACTGCATGTAGGCTATGTGCACAGACTGGCACGCTGCTGCAACATCTTTAGCCTTGACCTCTCCATCGCGAATCACAATATTTCTATGTTGCTGGGGAAAAAAATAAACAAAGGGGCGGGGGGGGGGGGGGAATTAGGCAACGTGGGGGCAAAAGTAGCACATGCTGGTGTTGGCAATAGTCTCTTCCTACTACCACTGTACAGCAGGACGTTGCTTGGAAGCAACTGCTAATTCGGCAAAATATCTCAACTTTTTGAGGCCGATGCGTACTTATACAGTGACGGTACACAGACAGTGGACAACAGTAATTATGAAATTCTAGCATAGGAAATCGCAGAAAATACACCATATTACACTTCCCGCAGGAACAAAAAAAAGACTCATTTTCTGCAGAAACGTCTGCATTTGACAGCTACTATTTGTAAAGCTTGTTTAGTAACGATTAGCTATGAATTATATATCACGATACAACGAGAATAAAATGTCAATTCACTAAAATTTCGCGGCCACATAAGAAGTCTGCAAGGTACCTACCACCCTTTGTAGTTATGGTAATCAATGGCGTTGTCTTTGGGCGGGGATATCGGGAAATGGCAACCGTCGAGAGCGCCGATTCCCTGTGGAAAGCCAGTGAAGGAGAAGAATTCCTTGACATGTTCCTTCAATTTGTGGTGCCGGACCATATGGAGCCACTTTGCCTCAAGTAGATTAATGATGGCGCTGCACACCTCTCGGAACACGAAGTTCTCAGTTGAGCGGCCAATTCCGAAGAGATGGGCAATCGTACGGTCTTCGGAGCTTGAACAAAGCCGATATAGCCCAACGGCCACCCTTTTTTCGACAGACAAGGGCTGCCTCATATTTGTGGTTTCGCGCTCTAAGTCGAGCTTGCAAGACTCCGCAATATATCGGAATGTCGTTGGCGACACACGAAACGCTTGCTTAAAGTGGTTTTCTGCAAGGTGCGGCAAAGAGTCTTCGAACCAGCGTTCATTCCGTTGAAATGCCCACCGTTCACGGTGAACTACACGGTCGGCAGCTACTATTCCAGCAATGGCACAAGAATTATTAACCAGCCTCATTGCCACGCTTTCGTTGATTTTAGACTGGGCTTCTATTGCTAATTGTAGCACCTCCTCTTCGTGTTTCCGTTTAACTCGGAAATACAAGTAAGAGGCGACTAGAGTTTTCACTTTCTGCATATCAACCGCGTCGACCGCACTTCCTCCGCACAGCGCCATGTCAGCCATGTTGGTTGTTGACATTTATCGGATCTGTAGGATCTGTAGTTGGCTCCTGGTTGCCTTTGGTCAAAGCTTGGCTTAATCATCGAACTGATGTGGGTTTTTGACGGTTAACTTCAATAAATATTTTTTCCTTCCTTTAAAAAATACTAAGAAAGTTTTTAAACGATTTTATAGCGCACCTAAATTTTTAAACTGTACAGTTTTAGAGTTCTTGATCGTCATTGCCATCATTTGCGAATGACATTATTTTTCACCGTGTAGCACCAAATGAAAACGAATGACATTCGATGCATCGAATGTCATTCGATTCGAATGAGATTAAATTTGCTCGTGTGACAGAGGTATAAGAAGAAATGGACATGGGCAGGACATGTAGTGCGAAGAGAGGTTAGCCGATGGTCGCTTTGGGTAACAAACTGGATTCCAAGGGAAGGAAAGCGTAGCAGGGGGCGGCAGAAAGTTAGATGGGCGGATGAGATTAAGAAGTTCGCAGGGGTCAAGTGGATGCAGCTAGCACAGAACCTGGTTAAGTGGAGAAATATGGGAGAGGCCTTCGCCCTGCAGTGGGTATAGTCAGGCTGATGATGATTACGATGATGATGATGTCCAATAAGGCAATAAATTCTGGTTTTTGATAATGCAGTCCACTAGAATTCTTGTCCTCGTAGAAGAGTGCACATGGGGCTGCTTCTTTCGCTAGTTTCAAAAAAGATAGCACAGCGTCACACCCGAGGTCACTGATTAACTTATCAATGTATCCATCGACGTAAGCTAAACCGGAATATGTGACAGTAATGGGATGACAGGAGATGCCACCACAACTCCGTCATTTCCTCGGTTACCGATTGTAGCCGAGTAGAAATGATTCTTTGGCATCGAAGAAAACTGCCTTGATTTTGCTCCAAGATGAAACGTCCGTCTTGACAATGTGGTCAAGTGCCGCTGTTACGGCCCTCTCATTTAGCATGTCGTTCTCTCCGCACATTAGCCTTACTTTCCTCAAGAGAGACTCAATGAGGCCATATTGAGTTTCCTGGTGAGGACGGAGCCGACACCTTTCCCCAGGAGGGATTCTACCACTTGTACAGTAAACTCGTGATGAACAGCATTTCTTGAAATGTTTCTTCAGTGAAAGTTTCCTTCTTTAACGCTTTAGAAGTTTCTTGGATGCTTTCGATATAGCAAGTTAACTCGTTTGTCAGCAACTGCAATCGAGTATCACCAGCTGCGTCATTAGAGAGATTTAGCTTAGCATGATCCGCGATCCGCCACCGTGAATTTCATTAAAACAGCATTTATTTGCAAAATAAAATAATGTTTAAATACAGCACATTTGCTAATATATAAATTATAATAACATTGAAAACTCAACCTTCCAGTCTTTACTTTGACTGTTATACTAATACTTTATATCATGCAAGCATTATGCAACTTACAATACATTTTTATGAAGTTAGTTTAATCTTCGGTGCTATATATGGATGGTTTCGAATCTAACGCTGAAAGACGGTTTTGCTGTTACAGTCGAGTTGCTGTAATGTTAGCCTTGAAGAAGCTTCGATCTGATCAGTGCTCGTTCAGATTTTTTTTTTAGTTTTTGCTATTCTTGTGCATGCTTGGGGAAAATTCGGATTAAAATGGGCAAAAGTAGCTACCATGCCGCAATGAATGTCATATGCTTGTCGAACGTTTGCTGAGCGACAGTGTTTTTTATATAAAGACTCGGTTCACGTGTGTAGTACGCTGACGACATGCCGCTGCAGCATCTACCAGCTGTGCCCTTTCATTTCGGGGCTGCACTTACCACGAAACAAGCTAGCGACAGCGCGAAACCATGCAAAAGCCACCCGCCGCCGCTGAAGCAGACGCGGAGCGAACAGTGAGCAGGTGTCACCCCTTGCGGCGGCGGAGAGCGTAACTCAAGGACAAAAGTTCCCATTGGTCACGCGGTGGTTGAGAACGCCGTAAGAAAGAGCGCGCGCCCTCCCTCGAGACCATAGAGTTCCTTACACTACCTAGAGGGAAAGCTGAGGGCGCTGCACTTCCCATGGGCGCGCTAAGAATCATGGGCCGGTGTGCTACTTGTTCCGGGACAGTCGGTTTTTCTCGGGTACGTGGAGTGGCGTTACTGCGATGTTTCTTTTTCGTCATCATCATCATCTGAAGGTGGGTACATAGACCGCGAAAGCCATAGTAGCGAAGGCGCAAAAGCAGACGTCGCCAATAAATGGTTTCTGTTTCCCGAAATGCCACTAAAAACTTCCTTAAGTGATTGCACAACGATAAATATTTTCATAACATTTTTTTTTTATTTCATGGTTTGCCTATTAAGTGCGAAATATTGGTATTTGTGCTGCTCAAAACTAAGTCAATAGGAGAAAGGGCCATCGATTATATGGATAAATCTCACACTGGCATTCTGTTTCTCTCTCTCTTTTTGTAATTTATAGTCACAATATTCAATCTTAGGACATTATTTACGGTATAGAACAACGTTTATCTTTGCATTAGTTTTGGTCAAAAGTTGTAGTTCTGCACTCGGTAGCTCTCCGGCCCATGATATAGTGCTCTAGAATATTGGGCAGTGTGACGACCGGCGCCGGAGAGCGGGCCGCTTTTGCGATGACAGGGGTGCCACGTTCGCCGCTCGGCGCGTAGCGGCCGTGGGATAGCGGGGGTACATAGGAGGGGTGCGGTTCTCTTTGGAGCGATTTTCAGACGCTACGCAATTAGTGTGATATAATAAAGAGGCTACTTATTCCAGGTGCTTAAACTGATCCCTGCCCTTCTTTTACGTCTATCTGGAGACATCGTGCATGCTTGGGTAGTCCTTCGGAGCAGCGCGCGATGTTTCAATCGCTATCTGAAACTCTCAACATTTCTTCCTGCGGACAGTTACAAATCGTCCAGATGAGCAGTTTGTAATTAATGTTTGCAACGAAGCGTGGTGTTTTGCATTCTTTCTTCCCGTAAGGGAATAAAGGCTACTGCCCAGGAGCGCTATTAACACGCGGTGAAAAAAACAGTGTACATGCGAATCAAAGCTTGTGCTTCGTAAGGCCTTTTTAGGAACAATTATTTTTTACAAACCTTATTTACGAACACCTGCTTACATTTTGCAGCTTGTGCTTATTAATACATAAAAACGTTTATCTTAAATCGTCAGTAATCTGTGATATATCTCTTAAATCGGTGTTCTTTATGTGCCGTAATCCCCGCTTATAGAAATTACAAATACAGAGTGCGAGCAAAACACATTTATTCACTACCGTACTAATTTAAAGCACTGTGGTATTTACCGGCAAAAAAAAAAATAAACAAGGTATACGCGACTCAAGCATTTATTCTTTGTTCGTGATTAACATATACGTATATCGCGGACATTTGTTTGCGTGCCACTAACCAAAGCAATAAAGTCTTGTACTCAATAAAGCCTTGTACTACTACTAACCAAAGGGTGAACCAGCTATTTAGATGAAAAGAAAAACAAAACAAAAAGTCAAGTAAAGCTAGGGCATTACTTCAAATAAAATGTGACAAATTAAACCTGTCACATACGTAATACGTTCATAGTAGGCACTTGAGTGCGGACGCTTTACTGGCATCAAATGGTACAGAGCAAACAAACAAAAATAAAAGCACTGATAATTGCGCGTCGAATTGGCAGGTATAATGCAGTTCTTGGCGCGCACCGAGAGAAAGCGGAAAAATGCTAAAAAGATGACGAGCACCTAATACGCAAGCAATTAATATAATGCCAAAATCAAATGCGGACATAATGCGTTTTTATTCTTTGAGAGTGTGGTATGGGGGGGGGGGGGGGTGTGACTAATCGACTGGATATACTTGCAACTACTGCTTACCGGGCTATATATAATCGGGCTACTTGACGCGGGTGCTCTTTGCAGTACTAACCAGACTATAATTGTTAACAAGGTTGATATTACACGTGAAATACTTCCAAGGGAATTTAATTATTTTCCTTTTGGGAACTCTTGTCGTGATTCGCTTACTTCGCAAAGAGCTTTTCTGGGGCTCCAAGTAGGTAAAATTTTTGAACCTTCACATTTTACAGGAAGTTTGCAAAATCTGAAGTGCAAAGCAGTCGAAAAGGACCGTGCATCCGAGCCAAATTTTTGAGTAAATTGCGACCTAGCTTCGAACCTATGGCGCTATTTTTGTTCGTGGTGAGAAACCATGCCGGCCTCACAACCTCTCTTTCGCAGAAGGATGATCTAGCGGAAGCAAATTAAGCGTACCATAGCCTCTGCGTCCTCTATTTTCCATCGTTATTTCTTTTTCAAAGCTATTCATTTTTTTTATGTACATAAAATAGGACTAGAGCGATCTTATGGAGGAAATGACTTGCATATTACCGGTGGCTTGCGCTCCCTAGAATGGAAACATTTTCTGGAACAATTAGGTCATTGTTAAACTATAACGCATTGAGATTAAATGTCTTAAGTATAGCGCACATCTCTGGGTATTTATAAAGCTACCCGTTACAACAATGTTTCAGCTTATGGAAAGAAAAGAAAATAGTGTGTTCTTAGATTAGTGTACAGTTAAGTTATAAAAAGATATTACAGCACTGCAGAATCTACATTGGAGTAATACGAAAGCACGGATGCTGCTGTGGGTTGCTTCTGGTTGCTTCTAGTTCACAAATTGTCTCCTAAATTTCAACGCTCTATCTTTATACGCGTTCGATTGCAGCCTGTTTGTGCGCTGCTTTCCTCTTCCAGGGCCTTCATTTGGTTCTTATGCTCGGTTGTTTCCTCTTTTTTTATTGTTTTAATATATCTCCATTTTTCTTCGTCTTTAGCTGCCTGCTTTCTTTGTCGTGCGTTTGCCGTGCCGCACGAAAATTCTGAATCTTTCGCGGTCGCTCTTTTCACGGCGCTGCGTGCCTTCCACCAACCCCTTTCTCCCTCCCTGGTATCCGACACGTTTCTTTTTATTTTCCTGTGCAACCTTTACTTCCCACTTCTTCCACCTTTCCTGACCCACTGTGTTCCGTTATTCAGTACCCAGTTGGCGTGGTGTCGTTCGTTTTTCATGTCCTTACTTTACTATATCTCTACCTCCATGCGGGGTAGTCCACATTTAATTCATTCCAACTGAATGCCGACTTCTCTTGTGGCTTCAGTGACGTACTGTAGTCGGCATAGTTGGCGTGGGAAACAACGGAATGTACCATTTTGGACTGTTTTGATAATGGGGTTACTGTGACCAGTTTTAGTCAGCGCTCGAACGCACGTGTTGTATGTTTCACTTCTTCATACATGCTGCCTCCACACCGCCCTCGTTTCAAAGCTACTACATTTCTGGACATGAATTAGGTGCTTTAGGAAGGCTAAAGCAAGCTGTACGGCGAGTGAAGCGTGCTGTGCGAGTCGTACGCCGGTCCTCTCCAAGCTGTTTTCTTGGGAGCCAACTCCTGTCATGTTACTTCCCCGAGGTGTTGCCGACGGCCAAAATGGAAAATAAATTAGGTGATTGCTAACAGCACTGAGCACCGTTAACCGGCACATTTGTAAAATCTTGTCGCGAACACCTCGAGACGACGCACAAGCAAACAAGAACGTACAGTCCGCGCGGTATCCGCCCCGCCGCACAGCGCGCATACGCGGGCGCCCGGACGGCTGACACACCAGTTGCTGGTGGCGCCCTCTGCGCTGCGGCGCCTCCGTCATCGCAAAAGCGGCCCCCCGCTCCCATGCATTTCGCGGCGTGGTCGACACACCATGGTGGCTGAACTGGCCATCTGAAAACTCCATGTAAATTCCCATAGACGGCAGCACAGCTTTCCCTCTCGGTAGGGTCCCTAGAAATATTGCTAGTCTGTCGTCCGCCGGCCGCGGCGGGGGCTGCCGCTGAATGATCGCCGCGGTGGCGCTGCGGTGACCCGGAGTGCGCCACTGCTGACGGAGCAGACGACGCGCGCGCCCGTGCGCTTCGAAATACATTCGCTGTATGCTCATTGTCAGGTGCCTTGTACATGCGATGCCGCTCTTTAGTCTTTGATTTCAGTTTAGTCGTAATATTGAATTCGCAGCCGAGTTGTTGGCATAACCACGGATGCGACTTTTTTTTTTTCGTGAGCGAAGTTTTGCGCGCATGCCCCTGAGCCGATGTAGAAACGAAGCTGCTTTTTATACCCTATTATCCTGCTGAAGCTACCGCCGTGCCGTATTGTAATGAAGACTTCTGAGGATTTTGTGCAAACAATTGCGCTTGCATGGAGAACTATACTAGACGCACATTCTAGGCTCCAAGGACCATGTGTGCGAGCAACAGAGCGCTGTCACCGGCGTTTTCATTCACGCTATAGTTTCATCTTAACTTCTTCGGACGTTTAGCTAAGTTATAACACGTATGTAGAACTAGAAACTTTCGGATGCATGCACAATTAAAGCACGCAAGATGGGAACCCGAGCCCTTCAAATCGCACCGCGCTTCAGGCAAACTGCTGATAGGCATTCTTTGGTACTTAGGAAGCCTAGTAGCCGCTCATCAGAATATGCCATCACTTTTGTTGACTTCCGTTTCGCAACCTCTAAAGCATATTTTAACAGCCAGCTGTTAGTTGAGAGGAAGGGCACTAACACTTCTTTCAAACTCTGTCCATGAAGGTGTTAAGTTAAATAAGTTAAATTGGTTCACAGGAAGGGAAAGGCGCAGTAACTGTCACACTTGCTCTGTGGACACCCGAACCGCGCCGTAAGGGAAGGGAGGAAGGTGGGAATGAAAGTGGAAAGAGAGAAAGAGGAGCCGTAGTGGAGGGCTACGGAGTAATTTCGACCACCTGGGGATCTTTAACGTGCGCTGACATCGCACAGCACACGACGCCACTTCGTTTCGCCTCCATCGAAACGCAGCCGCCGCGGTCGGGTTCGAACCCGGGAACTCCGGCACAGTAGTCGGGCGTCTTACCACTGCACCACCCCGGCGGGGCCCATGAAGGTGTTCATTCATTTTTCATTTCACCGAGAGCTTTTACCAGCTTTGCCACCTTGTCCTTCGTACGACAAACTGCTTGAGACATAGAAGTCTGTTTCTTAATTTTTTCTTCTTCTTGACAGGGTGTTCTGAGTTAACTTTCGCAAGTATTTGCAGGCTATATGCATGTTGCATCAGAAATAATGGTACAGTTCGTCGCAAATTAAGCAACGCCCATTGTAGGTGGGAAAGGTCTTGGTAATAGGCTTCAATCCGCTGCCAGGACACAAGCTGAGTTTCGCAATGTCCTGAATAAGATTAATTACCTCTTCTGTCGACTTTACAGCTATCTCCTTGACTTTGTTTCCTCGAATGCACACAGCAGCATTCATGGCAGCTTCACCACTGCGATGGAACAGAACTCGCCGATGGCAATTGCCTCCGGAGATTCGTCCTCGCTTGAGTGGCACTATGCGAATGGTCATTGTTCAACATCAGAAAGATCGACATTTGTCCCCAGTGGCGGTGGCATGCAGCTTTCTGCATTCCTGGAGCAGGCTCACGTCGATCCACCACCGCTGTATTCTTCAACTGGCTCCACTGATGCTTCAGGATCAGTGCACTTTTTTTCTTTCTCTGCAGGTCTCCCTGCTGACTGTTTTTGCTCGTACAAGTTGCGCTCCTTTCTCTTGAGAGGCAAGGGTTTCAACAAGTATTTTGGAGTGTCAGGAAACAGCGTTGAGATGGCATCCTTCGTGAGTTGCGTAACATCCCGTGGAATCTCAATTACCTTGTGGTTTCTACGTGGACATAGGCCACCAACCACCGCGGGTTCGAGCGTCGCGCGAGCCGAAGCCCCGATCAGCCGTCACCGCGCGCGCACTGAAACACTGCAGCGCGCACTCATTCTCCACCGGGAGAAGAGCACTTCGCTGCAAGGACACAAACCTCCAAGTTCACGAAGGAGACGTTTATTGAAACGCCATCCTCCAGCGGCACACACACACACACATACACATATTTACAAACGCACATACGCACACACATACACATATTTACAAACGCACATACACACACATACGCAGTCACCGTGTCAAGGGAGCGCGCGAGGAGCTAGGCTCCCCTGCGCGCACGAAGTGACACGGAGTGCGCGCCGCAAGCACGCAAGGGCGTGCTGTGATCTCTCTCTCGCAGTGACCAGAGGGTTCCTTTGAGAGAGGGTGGGCAACCACCGCAAGGTACGCCTGTCGCGGATCGTTGGATCACGATCGACAGGCTCGAGCTTCGCTCTCAGGTAGGACCCGGAGCAGACGAACTCGAGTACACACTGGTCTGCGCGGACAAAGGCCGGCAGACAAGAACAAATGCGTACGCACCTTGCGATGTCTCGGAGGGGTCTCCCTCTGGGCTCCGCTCGGACAGTCGCGCGAGCGCGGCTGTCGAAGCGGTGCCGTGTTCCCGCCAAAAGGCGCCAATGAGAACAGCCACTGGGACGCCAGGGCGGAGCTGTGGCCCGAACGACAGTGACAAATCGTTCGAGCCCCTCTCCGCCGCCTCAGGCGGGAGAAAAGGAAC
>JAJIZL010038722.1:0-41746 GCA_023969395.1 Amblyomma maculatum
CACGCTCGCGATCAGCACAGAGGCAAAATAAAGAATGCAGCGTGTCATTGCCCCCCGGGTACAAGAAGCATCGTCCCGATGCTGGGAGTGTGGGTAGAGATAAAGAAAAAACCATTGCACGAAGGGCAGTTGCTCACGCACAGAAAGAGTCAACACTATCGGTCGTAATACGGTTTCAGGCGGACCACGTCCGGGAGCGTGGAGCGTCGGGACTTTCTAAATCCATCAGGAACAACCTCATAGTTTGGGTCCCCAACTTGGCTTACCACTTTGTACGGGCCAAAGTAACGACACAGCGGGCCAAAGTAACGACACAGGAAACCAAACCCAGACGCGGTCTCCAGCTGTGTACCGGGCGTCACGGTGTCGGAGGTTGTATCGCTGGGCATCGCGGCGTTGCTGATTCTGAATTCGCAGCCTGGCCAGCTGACGGGCCTCTTCGGCGAGGTGCAGAAAGGTGTGAACATCTGGTTGTTGGTTGCCGTCGTCTAGATGTGGTAACATGGCATCAAGCATTGTGGTCACTTCGCGGCCATGGACCAGACGGAAAGGTGTCATGTTCGTTGTTTCCTGGACCGCTGTATTGTATGCAAAGGTAACGTACGGGAGCACTTCATCCCACGTTTTGTGCTCTACGTCGACGTACATTGAGAGCATGTCAGCGAGTGTTTTGTTCAAGCGTTCGGTCAAGCCGTTCGTTTGAGGATGGTAAGGTGTTGCTTTCCTGTGTTCAGTATGACTGTGAATTAAAATCTGCTGCAGCAATTCGGCTGTAAATGCGGCTCCTCTGTCAGTAATCAAAATCTCCGGTGCGCCATGGCGCAGGACAACGCAATTGATGAAAAACTTTGCAACCTCTAAGGCAGTACCGTTGGGTAGAGCGGAGGTTTCCGCGTATCGTGTAAGGTAATCCGTGGCAATAATGACCCACCGGTTACCGGAGTGTGAAAGGGGAAATGGTCGCAGCATGTCCATGCCAATCTGCTGGAAAGGCCTCGACGGTGGGTCTATTGGCTTCTAGAGTCCGGTGGGCTTAGTCGGCGGCACCTTACGACGCTGACAGTTGCGACACGTTTTCACATAGTGTGAAACGTCTGAGTTAAGTCGAGGCCAGTAGTACTTTTCCTTGAGCCTTGCAAGCGTGCGCGTGACTCCCAAATGTCCAGAGGTTGGTTCATCGTGGCAAGCTTGTAAGATTTCATCACGTAGACACATAGGTACAACAATCAGGTACGGCGTTTGGCTGGCGGAAAAGTTTTTCTTCATGAGGACACCATTGCGCACACATAACGATGACAGAGCACGCTTGAAAGCTCTCGGAGCGGTTGTACATGCACCGTTTAGATAGTCCATGATGTGACGAAGTTCGGGATCTGCAGATTGTCTTTCAGCGAGGCACTCTGTGCTGATGGCATTTAGCAGTATGGCCTCATCAGGAATTTCATCTGCGGGGGGATCTACAGGGGCCCGTGAGAGGCAGTCTGCGTCCGAATGCTGACGGCCAGATTTGTATGTGACAGTTATGTCGAATTCCTGTAATCGTAGACTCCATCTTACAAGACGGGTTGAAGGGTCCTTTAGGGTTGCAAGCCAGCATAGGGCATGGTGGACAGTTACTAACTTGAATGGTTTCCCGTAAAGGTATGGCCGGAACTTCGACGTCGCCCACACAATGGCTAGACATTCTTTCTCTGTTGCGGAATAGTTCGCTTCTGCTTTAGATAGACAGCGACTGGCGTAAGCGATTACACGTTCTTGGCCGCCCTGGATTTGAACTAGAACGGCGCCCAGGCCTATGTTGCTTGCATCGGTGTGAAGCTCCGTGTCGGCGTTTTCGTCGAAGTGAGCCAATATGGGAGGTGTTTGTAGGCGGCGTTGAAGCTCTTTGAATGCTTGTTCCTGTGGTGCGTTCCAAGTGAAATGCGTGTCTGTCTTTGTCAGACGTGTTAGGGGCTCGGCGAGTCGAGCGAAATCTTTGACGTAGCGCCGGTAGTAGGCACATAAGCCAAGAAATCGTCGAACAGCTTTCTGGTCTTTGGGCGGAGGGAAGTTGGCAATAGCTGTCGTTTTCTCTGGATCCGGCAGGACACCAGCGTGGCTTACGACGTGCCCCAAGAACTTGAGCTCCGTATAAGCAAAATGACATTTCTCGTTCTTTAACGTAAGGCCAGAGGATGTTATGGCTTGCAAAACAGTTTCAAGGCGCCGAAGGTGCTCCTCGAACGTTGGAGCGAAGACCACAACGTCGTCAAGGTAAACGAGACATGTCTGCCACTTGAGATCTGCAAGTACGGTGTCCATAAGCCGTTGGAAAGTAGCCGGAGCGGAGCAGAGACCAAAGGGCATAGCCTTGGACTCGTAGAGCCCATCCGGAGTAATAAACGCCGTTTTCTCGCGGTCCCTCTCATCTACCTCTATTTGCCAGTATCCCGATTTCAAGTCCATTGAAGAGAAATATTTCGCGGAGCAGAGACGATCCAAAGCATCGTCGATACGTGGCAGGGGATAGACGTCTTTCTTTGTAACTTTGTTTAGCCGGCGGTAATCCACACAAAACCTCAGCGTACCATCCTTTTTCTTCACGAGAACGACAGGTGCAGCCCATGGACTCCGCGAGGGCTGGATGACATCGTCGCGAAGCATCTCTTTCACTTGGCGGGTGATAGCGGCGCGTTCAGTCGGAGACACTCGGTAAGGTGACTGTCTGAGAGGTGGCACGGTATCATCCGTAATAATGCGATGCTTGGCGAGATCGGTTCTGCCAACACGTGAAGAGTTGGAGAAGGTCGCCCGATAGCGCTGGAGGAGCTGGTTCACTTGGCGATGCTGCAGTTGAGAAAGTGCAGGGTTAATGTCGAAGTGTAAATCGGTGGTAGGCCTCTCCATTTCGGTAAATGACAGCGTCGCAAGTCCAGAGGCTTTTCGAACATGCGTGATACCGCAAATATGGGCCACTACAGTCCCAGTGCTTAAATGCTGGTGCTCACCGCCAAAATTTGTGAGTAGGACGTCTGCTTTGCCGTCTTCGAGGCGAACGACTCCTCTGGCTACAGCAAGACTGCGTTCGAAAAGTAAGATCTGTTTACTCTCCACGACACCTTCAAAGTTTCGCAGTGTATTCGCAGCCACAGACGTCATCACGCTGGAACGGGGCGGAATAGTGACGTGATCATCAAGGATGTGCAGTGCTGTCGGTCGCTCTGAAGCACTGTGTATTGCGTTCTCAGTCGATAAGGTCACTGACTTAGTCTGCAGGTCGATAACGGCTCCATTCTCTGCTAAGAAATCCATGCCAAGGATGACGTCGCGGGAACACTGGACAAGTACGACGAAGGTTGCTAAGTACGTTTCTTCTTGCACAGTTACCCTAGAAGTGCAGGTACCGGTCGGCGTTATCAAGTGGCCTCCGGCGGTACGAATTTGTGGGCCTGTCCAGGGTGTAGTCACCTTTTTCAGAGTGGCGGCGAAAACCCACTCATCACAGAATAATCGGCGCCGGTATCCACAAGCGCTGTCACGTCGGTTCCGTCCACTGAAATGTTCAGGTCGGCGGTTACGGCTGTGGTGTTACCGGAACGTCGCGGGGTCCGGTCACGGCTGCGGTGTGGTACTAGCTGATTTCGTGCCGTCGGAGAACTGGAGCGCCGAGGCAGCGGATCATTGTGGGGCGCGTCGTGTCGTCGTGAAACGGAGTGGCCATACGGTTGCAGCGGTGGAGGAGCTTGAGAATTTCGTCGATGAGCAACCTTCCCTCCAAAGGTTGCCGCGTCTAGTTTTCCCGATGGGGGCTAGGGGAGCGGACCCGCGTCAGGCCGGCATTACCACGTGTCTGCGAGGAGTATTGGCCCGGTGAAGGCGACCGCGAGTAGTCATAGGGCGTTCCGGATGATTCAGCCAGGTACGCGTCAATGGCAGGGGGTCGTTCACCACGCTGCGGCTTTCGCGCGTCGGCGCTAAATCCCGGCAGACCCATTCGTCGGTAATAGCAATCGCGGAACAGGTGACCAGCTTCGCCACAGTGGAAGCACAGCGGGCGATTATCGCGAGTGCGCCAGACGTCGCTTTTGCGTGGACGCACCTGAGAAATTCGAGCGGGAGGTGCTTGACGAGTGTATGCAGGGGCTGCTTGGTGCTGACTTGGAGGTGGATGCTGACTGGGAGGTGGACAGGCACGACGAGTGACTGCGGCGTAGGTCATGGCCTGCTGTGGTGGCATTGTCGGGAGTGGCTCGGGTGGGTTGAGTGCCTGGTTGACCTCTTCCCGAACCATCTGAGAAAGGCTGGATACTTGAGGGGGTGCTGCCGTCGAAAATAGTTTTTGCAGCTCCTCGCGTACGATGGCCCGTATGGTCTCACGGAGCACGTCAGTGCTACCAGTGCCCGCGATGGCGGCAGCAATAGGGATGGACGGCCGCTCGTAGTGCTTAGATCGCATCTCTAGAGCCCTCTCAATGGTAGTGGCCTCGGATACAAATTCCCCGATGGTCTTGGGGGGACATCGCACTAATCCAACGAAGATCTGTTCCTTAATTCCCTTCATAAGATATCGAAGTTTTTTTTCTTCGGACATGTTTGGATAAGCGCGACGGAATAGCCTCGTCATGTCCTCGAAGTAAACGAGGACGCTCTCGTTAGGGAGCTGAACTCTCGTCTGTAGGAGCAGCTCGGCGCGTTCTTTCCGAAAAACGGTGGTGAAAGCTTGCAGAAACTGGTCCTTGAAGGAACTCCACGTTGGGATAGTAGTCTCATGATTTTCAAACCATGTGCGAGCTGAACCGTCAAGCGAAAAAAATACATGTTGCAGTTTCTGGTCGTCGCCCCAGCGATTGTACTGGGCTACTCGCTCAAATTTATCTAGCCAGTCTTCCGGGTCGTCGCCGGGAAAGGCTTGGAAGATGGGTATCTCCCGCGGCTGCTGCAACACGAAGGAGGGGGCAGTGGTGTCTACCTGCGTCATTACGGGTGGTTGTGTTGTCTCCGAAGGTGGTGCTGGAGAAGATGGTGGCGACCTCGCAGCACGAGAAAATTGTAGAGGCGCGAATTCAGGATCAAGCCCTCGAAGCCGTCGGCTACTCTGATGAGTAGGCGTAATCTCGATGGTAGGAAATCCTTGAGGGCTTTAGTCTCGGCTGGCTGGAGGTGTTCGGAGCATGGGTTGCGTTACCCAGCAGCTCCACCAGATGTCACGGTGTGACGTCTCTGATCAGAAGTCACCGCGGGACACAGGAGTAACAGAAGTCACAGTTCGGCAGGAAACTAGCAGGCCCGCTTCGACAGAAGAACTTCAGTTTCTTCACCTCGAGGAGACGAACATCGGTTTCTTCGCCTCGAGGAGGCACACGCTCGCGATCAGCACAGAGGCAAAATAAAGAATGCAGCGTGTCAATATGACAATATTATATTTGCGGCACATATGTTATTTCACTGAACAGTTATAAAAATACGTTTTTTGAAATTTGACCGTACCAAAGATGCTAAATGCATCTAAATTCCCGAGCTGGTGATCTAGTATGATGCCTTGTTTTCTACTTAGATAACCGTAAGGTATTGACAGTAGACTATGTTCTTTCATAGAGGATTTCTGTGTAACGGTTAGCCAATCTGTGGAAGGAAAGTGCTCGCTCCCGCTGCTTCTTCCTTCTGCTTGCACTGCTTATATGAATGCGTACGGTGTAGTCCTAGGATAAATGTGTGATAAATGGGAATGTTTTGTCCCCCTCGGCATAAACTACAGGGTAAGCCCCCTCCATTTCCCTCGAATCACAAGAGTACCCCAGCAGTATATTCTAGGCACTACAACAATGTACGTAGTGCGCCTACATGTGGAGCCGCCGCCCGGCAATCGGTAGCCAATGTGTATATTGACATGGTATCGATAAATAGGGTGCATCGCTACCAGCCCACAGCGGAGCTCAACATCATGGGACCATTGCCATGAATAATGGAAAACATCAGCTCAGAAAGAAAGGAAAAAAATGTTGCCAAAATGACTTGCTATCCATGATATTACGCTACTCAGATGGTGCTATCCCCCACAGACGTTGAACAGGCACGAAAGTTAGCCGACGGAGAAGAGTAGGAATATGGACAGCAGAGAGCCTTAGACGGTCGGATCGGCTGAACTCGGCTGGCGTTTTAAATATACAAATTTATTACCTGCACTATGTACACTGCATGCGAAGGCCTCTAACGTTTTCCTCAAATTAACCCGGTCCTGGCCTAGGTGCATCCATCTGGGCCCAGCGAATTTCTTATCCTCAGCCACAAGCGTAAAATTTTCGCCACCCCCAACTACGCTTCACTTGCTTTGTATTATACCTGGCTACTCTTAGCGACCACCGGCTATCCTCTCTTCGCACTACATGTTCTGCCTGACCCCACTTCTTGATATAAAATGAAATATCAATAAATCCAGTTATTTTTCTGACTCACTTTTCACGCTCCCTATATCTTAGCGTAACACTTAATATTTATCGTTCCATACCTCTTGCGTTGTCGATCTTTGCATTTCAGTCCCATAAGTCAGTACTCGTAAGATTAAACTGTCTCAGGCTTTTCCTTTGAGCACTACCGGTAAGCTGCTACTAATAATGTGCAAGTAGGGTCTAATTGTGCTCCATCCCAATCTTATTCTACTTGTCATTACCCTTTCGTGGTACGGCTGCGCCGTTCCAATCATTCAATCCAATCATTCAACAGCACGTGACCCGCCTGGCTGGCGGTTGAGGCAGTGAAGAGGTCTTGTACCCTCACCTGTCTTCAGCCTATTGGGCCCTCCTGACACGCCCCACAGCCTGCGTACCGGGGGCGGGAGATGAAGGGCTCCTTTTTGGTGGAAATTATAGTTTCATTCATTCATTCATTATTTAAGGTAAACGGCTACAACACACAGCGTGTGCCCCTAAATGTAAAGGGAAAGCCACATTATCGTCATCATCATGTTACAAAGCCACTTTAGTGAACGCTTTGTGCATGCATAACTAACGCGAGTTTGAAATGCGTACTGATATTACAGGTATACCAATTTAAAAAAGTTAAATTTAAAGTGCAATATTTAGCAGAAAAATCGTGACATGAAAAAGTGGTGGTAAGGGTACAATCGCTGAAGCACAAGGTGAAGAGAAAGCGTCCTCCATCTTTTTCTCCCTCAGGACATATTCAGGATACACACAGTGGGGATTGGCAAGAGTTCATAGCATGTGGAAGAGTAAAATTAATTATGTAAATTTATATTGCATAATAAATAACGTATTAATTATAAATTACTGTTGATAAACCAGTTTCCATAAATTTTAAGGTTATAAACATTTTAGAAAAAAGTTTTGCTAAAAAACTTGGATAAAATTTGAGGTTATCCTCAATTATATTAATTATGAATTAGTGTCACTAAAAAATTTAAGTTAATGATGAGGTTATCCAAGAAATATTGAGCGTCCTTCTTATTTTCTCATGCAGCCTCATACTCCGATTTCTTTCCCCTCCGTACCCTGTTTCGTGATGGAGTCGCTGCTAGCACACGAGCGATGAAAAAGAAGCGCTTTGTGACTACCACTCAGCGAAGCCTTAAGTGTTTCTTACAACAGGCGGCATCCGCGAGTTTTATCGTCTCTAGCCATCGGCCCTGTCCTGCGACTCCGAGGAGCTTGCAACCGTCCGGTCTTAGTCCATCTCACAGCCAGAATATTGACGCGAATTCTTCTTCCCAGTTCCACCTCAGGTAAGGCGAACTGCTCCTTGGTTTTGCTCGTTTAAGCTTACCCATGGTCACTGCTTTCTTAAACCTATATATAGCCTGTCCTACTACGAGGCTCTGCGTCAACAGACGTAGCGACGTCTATCTTGTATACACGAGCGGTTGATGCCGATTTTATGCCTATTTTAAGGACGATTCACACGATGGACTAACCATCCGTGGGTGGAACAGCACGTAACCTCACATAACTATTTCTTAGTCGTCAGCGGGCGGAGTACCGTTCCCGAAAATCTGCTTGATCCTTTGCTTGATTGCAGTCTAAGGTTGTCCTGATTCTTTTAGCGATTACCTTAGTAAATACCTTATACGCAACAGAAAGTAAGCTGATTGGTCTGTAGTTTTTAAGGTCCTTAGAGTCCCCTTTCTTATGAATGAGGATAATGTTTACATTCTTCCATGGTTCCGGTACCGTCGATGACATCAGGCACTGCGTATACAGGATGGCCAGTTTTTCTAGCACGATATCCCCCCCGTCCTTTAACAAATCTGTAGTTATCTGATCCTCTCCGGCTGATTTCCCCTTTTTCATAGTTTCTAATGCTTTCTTGATCTCGTCCTTCATCACTGGTGGAACGTCTGACTGCTTTTCCCTACCGCCAATCTCATTATGGTCCTGACTACAGAGGTTCCACGCACAAGTCTCTGCGAGGATTTACGGCGCGGACGGGAGCCGCTGCTCTCGCCACCTTGCTTGGCTACCGGTTCCCTGTCTCTTTGTTTCTAAAAGCTTTGCTCTATCAGTTTGAGCAGTATTCATCAAGGAGGCCGTGTAAAGGCTTCGTAGGGGATGGGCGCCCCATTATTGTAACTATATTTGTCTCCAGGGCTCCATCAAATTTGTGCTCCAAAATGGCTTTGGCAATCGAGGTGGAGGAAACTGGCAGGCGACGGCCTTCCAAGCCAACCAATCCTCATTGATGATACTACCAAAGCACCCCCACTCCAATGAAAAAAAAAAAAAAAAAAAAAAAACGAAACAAAAATACCAGTCTTACCCTACATGGAAAATGTAGTTCTGATACAAAAGCAGCAGATCACCACTGCGTTTATAGAGGAGGAACACATGCGCTTGTTTTTGGATTGAGGATACTGGGCCGTCCTCGAACGAGGCGACACCAATGACGTCAACATGTGGCGCTCGTCCGCTCGCGAAATCCTGAGATTCCATCCGTCGTGTTAGTTGGCCGTTAACTGCAGCCTTGCTTAGCCATGGCGCGAGCGTGCAAAGCAATGTTACCTTTTGCGTTACATCTCTTCCGCAAAGGCGTAAAATTTTGTTTGGAACAAGCCAAATCAGTCCAGCTTCACATTGGTTCGAATGTGTCTTACGGTTTCAGAGGACGTTCCATTAAACGAGTGCACCATGTTAGCCACCACTGACTTCTATCCGCATGAATACAGATTGCCAAGTAAGTATGCAGGTGCCTTCAAACTAACGTATGGAAACATTGCCAGTGTATTGCCATTCCCCGAAAACTGCAGCTATGGAAGGGCCAGGTGCGTCACTGAAAAATAAAACACAACCTTACGTTTTATTCGAGCATAAAGCGCAGTACGAAAACTGAAATGCAATATTAATAAAATTGTTTTATGGATCAATATTACTTACTGTAAAGCGCGTAATACAACGGTGGCGTCCGTCACGCCATCCTTGGGGCGTTGAATAAGTTATTTTAAACATTGGCGCTGCGTATATCTGTAAAAAAAGAGTTTAAAGCATTTTAAAAGGAGATTGTTGTTGAGAGCCGTCTCTGAATACCACCTAAAGGTAACATACTCTCACTGATGACAGGAATTGGTTACGGTGAAGGTAACTGTATAGGGTAACCGTTCCCATCCTTGCTCCGTTCGCGGCTGGTTGTGCTGCTTTTAAGAACAAAACATGGTATTATGCAACCGAAGGGTAACATACCCAAGAAATATGGTCGCAATTTATTTGAATGCTGAGAAAAGAATAAAACATCCTACGTAGAGAAATCGAACACATCTCTTAAAATCAGGTTTGTGGTATGGATCCTTTGCGCCAGACAAGCGACGGCTAAAGCAGTCATTAATGCGCTCTTATTCGTTTTGATTCAACGTACTAAGATGGCGCAACGGACGCAGCTGGCATAATCAGAGGATTATTGCAAGCAATTTTAATCAAACCAACTATTTTATTGCGTATGTATTTTAGTTTATGCACTGCAATATGTACAAAAGAAACATATAGCTTTATTGACTTCCTTTTTGTTGTGTTTTTTGTTTTAGTGACGTCACCCGGCACTTCCGTTGCTGCAGTTTTCAGGGAATGGCAATACGTGGCGCTCCATGCCAGTTGCACTGTTCGTATGTTCTGCTGCAACTTCAGCCCGGCGGTAGCTTCTTCGCAGGAGACAGAAACAGGAGACAGGGTCATTCAAGAAAAATCACCATGTTGTTACTGAGTGCAGTGACAGGAAAACGACACGAATGGTGCCAAGCCGAGAACAGTGCAGTCTTGCGCACTTAAATATTATATGTCCTTTCTTCCAGCCCTTTCCTTCCCTCAGGAGAGCTCTTTCTGGGAAGCTGTCTTACCGTAGCATCGCTAAAGCTGATTGGACGCAGTCCTTGTTGCGAAGGCTTTGTCTATTTTTTAGTTATTCGGTGTTTGTCCTGAAAGGAAGATTCGAGCCGCAGCGCATAGTTCACTCGTACATCCGATAGCATCACGCGCGTACACAGGTGCCAGACGTTATCCGATCCCGAAGAAAAACAGGCCACTCATCATGGACGCTGGCATTCGCTGCAGTTTCGCGGTACGCACGGAACACGGGATATGTGAATTTTTGTTGCACCGCACATCACGTACCAGCATGCACACAAACAAGAAAAACAGATGATGCCAACACAGATATTCCCCCACCTCGTCTACAAAGGCGCAGTCCATGTTTATGGTCCATAATGTCCGATGCACGGATTGAGGTCAACCTCGCGGATGATTTGCTTCGAGGCGAGAATAACTCGTTGCCTAAGAGATGCCTGCTTATCCCTAAGGGCGGTGATTCCCTGTTCCTTTCCAGATGTCTGCTAAGTTGAGGCCTAGACCGCCAAGGCACACGTGATGAACGCAGAATCACAACACTGCTTGAACACCGAGTGTGAAATGTTTCTTTAGGTGTACATAAAAGAAAATCTGAGGCGATGTTTTGAGGACCCCGCGTCGGCAAGGATAGCGTTATGCGGATGCGCAGAAGTTACAGCGAAATGGTTCCTTCAATTTTACATTTAAGCATAGTTCCAAGTTTCGGCTTTCCTGTTTGTGTAGTATGCAGGTGCTGGATAGAGCCAGCTTGAAGTCTAGTAGTGCTGTTATTGAAACAGTACCATTCTATAAGGATTGTATAGTATTCCGAGCAGTCTGGTTTCTGCCTAACACTTTATAACATTAATACTTCCTCTACTGTCAAAAGGTTATATAGATATTTTACCCGAACAACGTGCAAAAATTAATATTTTTGTCCGCTGTCCTGCGTTTCTTCCTAAACATGACACTCATAGCGAGAAGCATACGCAAATTTTATTTGTGCCGCTCGCATTAGTTCAATTATTATGTTCCATGTTTCGCTTTAGTCTGAAAGGTATCACGTTACATCTCTTCATTTCAGCCGAGGAAACAGAGTAAGTCTCTGCACAGTTTTGTTCATACCTATGCACAGCCGACTCAGAAGGATGCGGGACATTGTGAGACTACACACACGACCACTTTAATTGCATTTTTATACGTTTCCTTGTCTCACTGAAGCTGTACTTCACGCAGCCTTAGACACCTCGCTTACACATCGAAGGATGACAGCATGGAGACCGTCATTTCAACCCATGCCACACACTAGGATTATTGAGCTTTCTGTCGTAGTGTTGTGTTCATCAAATTCTTGCACATTGTCTCTCGCCTTCCTTAATCTGTCCAAAGAGCCTATGTTTTGATAACAAAAGAAATATTTCGGCGCTAACCATGCAGGGACTTCGATGCCAGAGGGAGTATCACTGCCATTGTTTTCTTTCTGTTTATGCTTGGAATCATCCTACTGGTCACCTTCGTCAACGTAGGAATGATGAACGCTGGTGAGTATTCTAAGACAGCCTGCGCAAATGGATCACCTCTAGATACGAATTCATTCTTAACGTGCTGTCGACCAGTCCGGAGACTATAATCCCGGTTAACGTTTTATCAGCGTGAAGCCAAAGTCACAGAGCCGGAACGCGTCAGTTCACTGCGCAGCAGAATATAGTCCCTTCAGAAATTTCGCGGATCATGGTCTGGGCTACCATACCATTACGGAAATTCTCCATTTTTATTACATCAATATTGCATAACAATGCGAGTCACTGCAGTTTAGTGTAGTAGTGTTTAAAAACACTAGATTACGCCGTCCAAAGTCGACGGCTGCGACATCTATCACGAATCCCACGAAGCGTACGTCACCTGCTGCTGCGTCTAGCCGCCTGTATCGCCACGCGTACCCTATGCACTTGTTTCGACGACCAACGTAGCATAGGGTATTATCCCCGAATTCACTTGGCACAGCCTTTAGTGGTGTAAAGGGACATAACTGTTGTCGTTGGTGACTGGAAAACAATTTTTTCAAACAAAGGCGGAATTGAAACCGAAACTACTTTGCCTAGTAACTCCGTGACGAAAGGTGCGAACCCGTAGTCTTAGCTGCGCAGCCCCAAAATGTTGTACGGCAGTGCAGCTTATGCAGATGTAACTAGATCTAAAGCTAAGTTTGGCTTATGTTGATGGTCTCCAGTTCGAGAAGAATGTGCACTTGCTGAGTCCATCCGTTGGTTGGACTTTATTATGCTCAGAGTAGTTCACAGGGTTATGATTCACCAAAAATTATTATTCAGAGTGGCGATCATTCTCATGGCGTGAAGGCGCATTAAAGGTACATGTTTCGATTGGCTGTGACACTATTTCATTTCGTTCGTATGTTTCGCCGCTGATTTAGTTTAACAAACGGTTAAAGTGGGAACAAGACGCCTAATCTTTTAAGTACATGACGTGATATCATCAATGTTCTGGTAAGCAGTCCGGTGCCCGGGGCATTTCTATTTGCGGACATCAGTGCTAATTTCTGTAACTTTATTTTGTCTGCCTTAAGGTATACATGCGCTCTACTTTAAAATTTTAATATACGTGTCTCGATGACATGGGGGCTGCGTGTCCAACATACAAACAAATGGTACCGGGATGAGATTGCGTTGTAATTATTCTCCGCAGAATTACTTGATATTGCAAACCGACGCCTGATTTATGTCGCAACCTGGTGATCAGAATTTGCCCTATGCTTTCACGAATTTCAAGTCTGTATGCGGTCACAATTCTCTCGAAAAATCTGTATTCTCTATGCCCAGAAGCGTAGCTGTAAGACAGCGTTTGCGCTTAAATGGCCCCTGAAATGCTACTCGGGGTAAAATTCTAACGCCAGCAGTGCATAGAGGTGGTCTTTGTAGTATCCGAATGAAATTTGGAAGCTTTAAGTATAGTTGATAGTTTGAAAAAATTTAAAAAGTGGTTCTGGCAACCGCTCGCAGCCAATCTGGGCGGCGCATCTCCGCGCGCAAGCCTGCCCAGTGGCTTCACTGAGGCTGCTTGGCGCGCTTGCTCATCGGCCGCTCCCAAGTTAGGCGAGCTGGACGGGCGCAGTAGGCAGTTGTCGAGACTGTTCATCTGTTGTAGCGATAGCTACATTACACCAGATTTTCACCTCTTCACTGTCACCGCACATTGAGACATGGCCGCACGGCCCTATTATCCAGCAACTCAGCCTGTAGCGGTCTCCTCGCTGCCACCGCTCCTACAGGCACGTGCGCGCCGTTCCCTGGAAACCGCCATAGCTGGCGGCTCGCTGTACTAAATCGTACCGCTTTGTCGAACTCCACCGAAAAAAAAAAAGATCTCCACCGGTAAATGAACCTCTATCCCTCGGATCCCCAGCCGGGAGCTTTACCAACTGTGCCGCTGTACTGTCACACCACAGTGTCGACTCCTCACGAAAAAAAAAAAACATCTCCACCAGGAATCTAACCTCCATCCCTCGGATCCCCAACTGAAGGCTTTACTAACTGCGCCACTCCAGGAGTTGTTTTCTTCATTGCTTTATGTATTACAAAATATACAGCACATATACATTTACAAGTTCGCCAGGCCGTTTGCCGGCTCTGGAAAATGGGGTCATTTCATTTGTGCTAGATTCCTAAATACCAACTCTGTTTCAGCACCACAGTTTAAGCCAGGTTAGGCCACGGGAAGTAGAATTCAGACACTACCGCCAAAAAGAAGCGTGGCCCATCCGCTACTAAAAAATGATTACCATCCCCTAGACTACCAATGGACGACTACAAAACTGTGTGCCGACCGAGAAATTGGGACCTGAGCAGCGTCGCCCACGTTCCCTCGAGCATTCCATACGGGAGGCAGCGAACGTGGCGCCCATGGAGGCACAAGACATGGACACTACCTCTATAAACATTACGAACCACACGTTCACAGTGAGCATACCGAACCGCCAAAGAGCATCAGTTACGCCGGTATGAAAGTCCTCAAGCTTGAATGGCATGACAGGCAAGTGGCGTCGTACGTCGCGGCGCCGGACGACTTGGTTAGAGGAGTAATGTGCCAAGCACACGATGGATCCTTGCCTGATGAGGTCCGAGAAGGCTTCGTGGGGAGAAACAAGGACGTCAGCATCGTCGATGCAAGACGACTAGGCAAGTCAAGAGCCCTCCAGATTACTTTCAATGGGAACAAGATTCTAAGACGTCTACTACTGGAACAGAGTATTTTGCGTGCTTTCATACAGAGAGCAAGAGGAAACTTGTTACAACAGTCGAAACGTCGGACACAAGGCTGATGTCTGCTAGCAACCAAAGACAAACTTATGCCGCCGCTGCGGTAATGATCACCCGGTCCCTCTAGAAGGCGACCCTTTAACATGAATTCCAGACTGCAATGTGTGCCATGGGGTGCCTCATACTGGAAGCCTCACTTCAAACGTCGTCTTGTGGTCCGTAAACAAGCGAACAAGCAATGTGATAACACGGGGCGACGCCAGGCGGATTATCAAACAAGGAACAGAAGAGGTCCTCGAGCCGGACGACACGCAGACAGCAAGCCCTGAGACCGCGCCAATTCTTTCCTGTCGCTGACGAACAAGGAAGGGGCAAGTGCAACAGCCAAGAAAGAAGCTCGAGCCGCAGAAGAATCGGAGACAAGCTGAATAAGAAGATGAGCTGGCCGGATGCAGCCTCCCATACTAACAATATTCAAGAGAAGGAAATACGGAAACAGATGCAGGCACGCGATGAAGAAATTGCCTAACTAGAAAAGGAGATGGCGGAGAACCGCCAAATAATTAGGAATACTAGGGTACTAGAACACCCAATTACTAAGGAGACGCGAGCCCCGCTACCGGTACTGCCGGCAGGGGTGGTGGCGGTGGAAGCAACGCTAGAGCCTCTATCAAACGACCACCTCCCTCGAGTGGAGAAGATAACAGTAAATGAGTAACAGAAGCCTTAGAAATTGATATGCCGCAGCGCACGAGAGCCCTGAAGAAATTTAGGACTCATGTATATGTACTCACAGAATGGGCGGACACCGTGGATGTTAAAGTAAGCAGCCTCTCGGCTAGGGTGGACACACTCACAAATAGAGCAGATACGTTAACCAACGAATTCAGGGTGTTCCAGAATCAGGTAACCATGTCTTTTCAACAAATGATGGAAAAACTAAGTGCAATGGAGCTCTTGCTAGAACTACATAATCGATATCTCAGCAAGGCCTCTTGGGCTCAACTGCCAGACTACCCAGGACTACCAAATCCAGAGCAAGATTCATGGGACAGCTCAGCACCGCGTCCGCGGCAGGCCCGGATGGGGTCACAAAGCACTAATGCACTTAGACGCAAAATCAGTAGGAGCAATTACGGGGCTCGTGAATAAATACTGAAACGAGGGCGAAATCCATCAAGCCTGGAGGCATGCAATGATTACTTTTATTCTGAAACCAAGAAAGAAACTAGACCCAGCCAATCTTCGCCCAATCTCGCTCACCTTCTGCGTAGGCAACTTCATGAAGCATGTGATCCTAAACAGATTGCAGGAGTACGCCGATGACAACGAGATCTTGCCGACAACTATGCTAGCTTTCAGAGCTAATATATCCACGGAGGATATCATGCTTCAGCTCAAAGGAGACGTCATAGACTCTGCGAGAGGCACGGGCAACAAAGCAGTGCTAGGGCGAGACCTAACTTGGCGCACAAAGCCATTCTCGAGAACCTCTCAGGCATTCCCCCGGGAGAAACAACCTTCCGATATATTCACTCATTTCTCAGCCATAGATCCGCAATAATTAAAATAGACAAAATAGTGTCATTGCCTTTCCGGCTAGGGAGTAGAGGGACACCGCAGGGATCGGTACAGTCACCGTTTCTCTTCAATCTATCCTTCATAAAGCTTGCACCCAGACTGGAAGTCATTCCTGAGCTGAGACATACATTCTACGCAGATTACATCACACTCTGGGCCCCCAACGGGAATGACGCTCATATAGCGGAAACGTTACAACGCGCGGTAGACACTATCGCAGAGCTCGCAGGTCATTCAGGCCTAACATGCTCACATCCAAAATCTAAGCTACTGGTCATCAGCCACAAACCCGAGGGTCCCGGTTCCAGGAGCCAAGCGCCCGCAACACCCCTTAATGTGTGCCTGGGGGAGAGGGGGGGTATTCCAATCAAGGAGGTGCAGTCAATAAGGATCTTAGGGCTGTATCTACAAGCTAACAGGCAAAACAAAGTAACCCTGCAAAAGCTGAAAACATCATTTAATATGTCCATTAGGCTAATCAGAAGAATCGCCAACCGTAGGAGAGGATGTGAAAGAAAAAGATCTCATCAGAACAGTGCAGGCATTTTCCTGAGCAGGATGGTGTATGCACTGCCATGCATAAAGCTAGTTTCTGCGGAGAAAGGCAAAGCCGAGGCAATAATTAGGAAAGCATACAAAGCAGCCTTAGGGCTGTCGAACTACACATCGACAGAAAGACTCGTGAGTCTGGGAATACATAACACACTAGAGGTGGTCAAGGAGGCTCTCCTCACAATGCAAAAAGAACGGCTTAAGCGCACCAAGGCAAGCAGAGCCATACTAGAGCGCCTAGGTACAGGCGAGGAACTTTCACGCGAGGATACGAAAACAGCTACCCGAACTCCTTAGGAAGCGACTGATGATCCAACCTCTACCAAAGAATATGCGCCCTTCCCACCATTAAGGAAGGTGGAAAGCTAGGGCAATAGCTCTACACAAAAAATAGGTAACGCGCAAATGAGCTGTCTACGCTGACGCGGCGGAATTCAGATCAAGTGCAGCGTTCGCACTTGCGGTGGTGGTGCGGGCATCAGGGTCGGTAGTTACAAAATCTTTGGAAACCGCGCAAGAGGCAGCTGTGGCACTAGCCATAGCTACCACCGACGCGGATACAATCTTCTAAATTCTAAATTTGCCGTCCGTAGCTTTGCAGGCGGCAGAATCTCAACTGCGACACAGCAGATACTGAACCTAACCAGGCAACCATGCAAAGAAATCGAACTGATATAGGCGCCGGCTCACCCGGGGAATTCGGGATTTGAGGAGGCCCACAACATGAATCGAGGTTTCGTTAACCGAGTCGGCGGGTTCTTCGTATTCATGATTACTCCAAGGAGGGGCTGGCAGCTTTTTACGACATCACAAGTCATTACAGATTGAAACGGCAGAAATTTCCATCACCGGACAAAACGTTGGATAAGGCACAGGAGACCGTTTGGAGGAGACTTCAGACGAGATCCTTTCTTAACCCCTATCTATTAGCAAAACTGTACCCGGATGATTTTAACCCCGCGTCGAGGTTCTGCTGCGAAACAGCAACTTTTGATCACATACTATTGCTATGTAAAGAAGAACCTCCGCCGGAGGATCTAGTACAAATTCTTTCTCTTGAGGGTTGGGAGGCCGTTCTGGTCAGCTCGGACATGGGCACTCAAGACTTGGCCACAGAGTGGGCCGCTGAGGTCGCCGCCAAACATGGACTGGAGGCCATCTAGAGCGGGCCGTCTGCATCTGCATTTTGAAGAAATAAATGTTTTCAAATCCAAACTGTTCGCGAATAGAGTAAGGCATCTTAATGTTTCTTCTCTAGCATCAGGATGACAGTAGTGATGATAGGCTAGTCAGGATTGTACATGAATAAATTGGGCAGACTTGGATTGAATCACTGAGTAGAACGCGTTAGTCATTTATCATCATCATCATTATCATCATCGCACCAGCGGGGCGGCGCAGTGGTTATGGCGCTCAACTACGGTTCCCAAGAATGTGGGATCAAATCCTGGCCTCGACGGCCACTTTTCGATAGAGGCGAAAAGCAAAGCGCCCGTGTGTTGTGCGATATCAGTGCACGTTAACGAACCCCAGGTGGTCTAAATTTCCGGAGTCCTCCACTACGGCGTCTCTCATAGCCTGAGTCGCTTTGGGATATTAAACATCACAAACCAAGCCATCACCATCAGCCTGACTATACTCACTGCAGGGCGAAGCCTCTCCCATATTCCTCCAATTGTCCCGGTCCTGTGCTAGCTGCATCGATTTGATCATTAGACATCAGGAACGACTAAACGTTATGAGTATAGACAATGTCTGGCTATGATGTGACGTCATGACTTGGTGTGACGTCCAATCCGGTCATGTAGAACAACCAGAAATGACGTCCCAATGACATCACGTCCGGTCATGAGGTCACGACTGGTTATGACGCCACCACGTGAAATTAATCCCGCTGCACATTCGATCCTCGAACGCCGCACAACACAGTGTATCAAACCAGACTGAGTGCAGCAGGCATCAGCGATGTGTCAAAAGTTCCAGCGTTTTTAGATTGAGACAGTTGGAAACCTGTGCGGTGTGAAGTGGTTCAAAATGATCGCCGATCTGGCGTTAGTTGATCGCAAAGAGATCGCAGTGCCCCTCTCTCCCACTGCGGTGGATGGGTGATACCATAAAGCTAATACACAGCCCGAAATTTTAAAATATTACTAGCCCTTTCTTTTCAGGTACGCAATGGAAAATAAATCTGTTTTTAAGCATATCCTTGTCCGCATGAAACGCCATCGCGTTTGCAGATGTATCTAATGGACGCAGGTAGCAGACGACCCGGTTGAGCTGCATCTGCAACCTCCTAGCTTAAGATGTGTCAGTAGACGTGCAAAAGTGGATATGCGTGCCAAAGTATGTTTTAAAACGCAAACTCAATTTTATTATCCGTTGCATTGCTAAACGAAGGTTAGTGGTATTTTAGGATTTCCACCTGTGTATTCACTCTATGGCCTCACACATTCGCCGGAGGGGGGGGAGAGGGCTAACTAACGCCGGATCGGCGATATTTTGGTCCCACTTAATACTGATGGAGTGAAAGGCGCGCCCGCCGAGTGAAGCCTCCGTGACGCCATCTTGAGGGGGGCAGAAGAAGCGAGCCAGTTGCCTCTATGTTCTCCTGATTAAATACCTAATTAAGCTATTGGCCTACTTATTTTTTGGACAAAACTTTACGTCACCCTCTATTGACACCACTAATTAACCTCTACAACTTCTCAATTACTCACAACCGCGGCAGACTTTTACAATTTCTGCCTTTACAATTACCTAAACTACTTATTGGCGTAATTATTTTTTCGGATGCGGCTATAAATAACCCTCTATCGATTGACGACGCGCATTACCTGTACCCCTTCTCAATTACTCACAACTGCTGTGGACATGATTTTGCTGACGCTGTCTGCGGACGCAGCCTGCGGACGTGGTCGGCGGAACTAGGTATATTTTAAGCTTTAGAGGAGGCTTCAACTCCAGCTGCACTGAACATTGGCGAAGTCATTCTGCTGGTCATTCACAGGTCATAGGCCCGATCCCGATGGAGAAAGCTGCATCCTGGTTACGCTATAATGGAAAGCAATTAGCTGTCTAACTCGGCTGTAGACGAGCATTACTTATGCCTTGCTTGGTTTTTGTGTTGTTTAGGTTTTGATTTTGGATTCTATTCATCGAGACCATTTCAGCAATATATGAATGGACATTGTAGTATAAAGTTCGAATTTAAATGTGATTACTAATCACCAGAAGTCCGGACCTTAGTGTAGTGCAATGGCGTTAGTTTAGTACAACCGTACTTGATATAAGCTACGCTGCAACATGACTGGAAAGTATAGTACACATTTCAATTTTAAAAAAACAACTTGCGGTGATTTGTTATGACGTGCAGTTAGTCCATTTCGATAATACTCGATATAAGCTATCATATGATATACGACTTGTACGTAGGTATGATCATGAATTTTATATGATTCACAATTTGCTAATTAGCAGTAATAATTTATGGCTTAGAATTACCCCTGACCAAATATACTCGACATCAGCTTTCAGATGATATATGACTCGATGATGTGGCATGTATATAAAAAGTTGATTAGTTCACTGTGTTTAGGACTTGCAATTATTCCAGTGATCGTGGTCGGCAATTCACTGCTGATGTCGTCAGGAAATGCTACGACTTTGTGGTTCACACTACCGACACTCGACACCGTATCATCCGCAGACCAACGGTCTCACCGAGCGCACCAACCGCACCTTGACAACCATGCTGTCCATGTACGTCTTGTCTGACCATCGCAACTGGGATGCAGGGCTACCATATGTGACGTGCACTTATAACACCGCAAATCATGAAGTTACCGGCTATTCGCCTTTCTATTTACTGTATGCAAGAACTCCCCACGTTTTCCTAGACACCATCTTCCCATTTTCTCTCAACGACGATGCGTCTGTTTCCCAGATACTATGCCGTGCCGAAGAAGCCCGTCGTATAGCCCGCTTATGTACACTGGCTTCTCAAAGCCGCTCGAAAGAACACTACGATCTGCATCATTGTGCACTTGCTTACTCCCCTGGCTTTGGACGCCGATTCGCAAGCGAGGATTATATTAGAAGTTTCTCTGCAGGTACGATGGCCCCTTCGTCGTGTTGGATCAACTGAATGACGTGAATTACGTCATCGCTAAAGTGACGACTGATAACCGGCGATCCCGCAAGACACGAGTTGTTCACGTGGCTTGCTTGAAGCGCTGCCATCTTCGATCTGCCTCATTTTCTCGAGGACGAGAATAGTTTTCCCGGGGGGAATTGTTACGCCGCGTAGCGGCGCACTGAGAAGCAGCAGCAGAAGAATAAGAAGAAGAAGAAGAAGAAGAAGAAGAGGAAGCGAGGCGCGCGCAGACTGATCCGAGTTTCTGAGCCGTGTGCGTCCGTCCTTCATGCGACGTTCACCTGCATTAAAACCATTTCATCCGTTACAATATTATGTTCTACATAGGCTGCGCAACTATGTTCTACTAGCGCTGCTATAACATGACTCAAAGATTTGACATTAAAGTAGAGCTGCGACTTTGCACTGAGTAGAGCTACACATGTCCCAGTGCTCAGTAATCGCCGAGATCTTTAAATATCCAGGTTATTCAAATCGATTCGGAGACGTTCAGCGTGACTCATCTGATCGCCCGCAGGATTCTGTCAGTATATAAAAATCCTTTAAGCACTTTAACCACACTGAAAACGCCGGAGAACAGCCTTCCCCAGCGCTTGGTACACTGTTTCTTGCCCCCCTCAAGATGGCCGCCGCAGGCTTCACCCCAGCCCATTGGTCGGTAAGGCGACTTCCACTCCAGCAGGTGCCACTTCACAGCACGGTGCGCCAGCAGTTTTCCCACTGTCTCTATCTAAAAACGTTGGAATTGGTTTACAGAAAGAAAAGGCGCAGTGCCCGAGGCTATCTTAACCGAGTCTTAAGAAAAAGAAGGAAGATGAAAGTGAAAATAAAGAGAAACAGGTGCCATAGTTTAGGACATTAGGCTATCGCGAAACTATAAGTTTAACCGTAGCTAAACCACCGGCAATTTTTATTGCGAAAGCATTACTACGCCAGGTCTAACCGCTTGTCGCGTGGTCCGTGGAACTTGGACCCCCCTGCCAAAAGAAGGACGATCGGTCACCGGCAGCTAATGCTTTCGCACCATATTCAGTTCAGCAGCGTTGAACCTTCTAATGTTTTTCTTCCTTATCGGCGTGGGTTCAGTCGAGAGGGAGAGGAGGAGCATTATTTTCGATCACCTATATAATCGGTGCTAATAAAGCTAGCTTCCGAAATTTTGCATTGCAGACACGTATTGCAGTCCGCGTTTTCTAGAAAACTGCTTTTCATGCTCCCTTTATTAGTGCCATTAATGACATTGCGTTAAGCCGGATGTTAGTAAACCCGCCTATCGAGTAGGATAACAAACGAACTCTCACAACTGTGCGCGACGGGTGCCACTTGTTATCAGAAAACTTGTTATGAGAAAATTCCTGGCATCAACATTTCTGGTCAATAATGTACCTTGCTTCACACACTTGAGGGAGAGAACCAAGATAACAAAATTCAAACACACCGCTATGGTGGCTAACACCGTTGCACTGATAACGGCGTTAAGATAGAAAAAGCACGTATAAAATGTATTGCATACTTCATTTTTGTTTACTTCGTTGATGAGGCAAATAGAATTTAAAGCACGGTTCACATTATGGAGCTATTAAAGGTTTTGAAATAAGCACAAGAGTTGAGCAATCGTGACTTCAGTCTTAGATTTTGAGGAACTTTAATGACATTCCAAGAGCACTGCGGAATCTACACTGCATACGTACGAAAGCCTAAGCGTTTGTGGTTGACGCGGTGAATCAGGTTTGCTCTCATTATCATCGTCATCATCATCATCAACCTGACTATACCCACTGCAGCGCGAAGGCCTCTCCCATATTTCTCCACTTAACCCGGATCTGTGCTAGCTGCATCCACTTGACCCCTGCGAACTTCTTAATCTCATCCGCCCACCTAACTTTCTGCCGCCCCCTGCTACGCTTTCCTTCCATTGGAATCCAGTTTGTTACTCTAAGCGACCATCGGTCATCCTCTCTTCGCACTACATGTCCTGCCCATGCCCATTTCTTCTTAATTTCCACTAGAATGTCGGTAACTTGAGTTATTTCTCTGACCCACTCTGCACGCTTCCTATCTCTTAATGTTACCCCTACCATTTTTCGTTCCATAGCCCTCTGGGTTGTCCTCAACTTAAGCAGAACTCTCCTGGTTAGCCTCCACGTTTCAGCCCCATAGGTGAGTACAGGTATGATGCAACTGTTGTATACTTTCCTCTTGAGCGATACCGGTAAGCTGCTAGTAATAATCTGCGAGTGCTTGCCAAATGCGCTCCATCCCAATCTTGTTCTTCTTATTTCCTTTTCATGGTCCGGATCTGCGGTTACTACCTCTCCTAAGTAGACATAATCGCCTACTTCTTCAAGTACTTCGCTACCTAATGTAAACTGCTGTTCCTTCCCGAGGCTGTTGAACATTACCTTAGTCTTCTGAAATATTGATTTTCAAGCCTACCTTTCTGCTTTTCCTGTCTAGGTCATCAATCATTATTTGCAGTTTATCCCCCCGAGTTGCTTAGCAAGGCAATGTCATCAGCAAATCGCAGATTACTGAGGTATTCTCCATCTACCCTTATCCCTAACTGCTCCCATTCCAAGTCTCTGAATACCTCCTCTAAGCAAGCTGTGAATAGTACTGGGGAGATTGTGTCTCCTTGCCTAACACCTTTCTTTATGGGAATTTCGTTACTTTCTTTATGCAGAAACATGGTTGCTGTGCAGCCACTATAATATATCTTCCAGCACTTTCACGTATGGCTCGTCTACCCCCTGATTTCGCAATGCCTGCATCACCGCCGATGTTTCAACTGAGTCAAATGCTTTGTCGTAATCAAGGAAGGCTATGAATAAAGGCTCATTGTATTCCGAGCGTTTTTCCATCACCTGATTGATAGTATGGATATGATCGATAGTAGAGTACCGTTTCCGAAAACCTGCATGCTTGATCCTTTGCTTGATTGCAGCCTAAGGTTGCCCTGATTCTATTAGCGATTACCTTAGTAAATACCTTACACGTAACAGACAGTAAGCTGATTGGTCTGTAATTTTAAGGTCCTTAGAGTCCCCTTTCTTATGAATGAGGATAATGTTTGCATTCTTCCATGGATCCGGTACCGTCGATGACACCAGGCACTGCGTATACAGGGTGGCCAGTTTCTCTAGCACGTTATCCCCCCCCCCCCCCCCTTTCCCCCATCTCTTGTTATCTGATCCTCTCCAGCTGATTTCCCCCTTTTCATAGTTTCTAATGCTTTCTTGACCTCGTCCTTCGTCACTGGTGGAAAGTCTGACTGTTTTTCCCTGCCGCCAATCTCGTTACGATCCTGACTACTTTGGCTGCTGTAGAGATCTGCATAGAACTCCTCGGCTACTTTGACTATCTTGTCCATATTCATGATGACGTTGCCCGCCTTGTCCCTTATCGCATACATCTGGTTTTGGCCTATGCCCAGTTTCTTCTTTACCGCTTTAAAGCTTCCCCCATTCTCATTATCATTATCAACAAATTGCATCTTCATTATCAATGCTAATGTCATCATCGTCATTGCCACTAATTGCAGCGTCATTGGCATCGCTACTTTCATTCTTACGGTACATGAGGAGAATTATGAGGTACATTACGCAATCCCGGGCATCATGGCCGATGACGTCACGAGTTGGTGGCGTTACAATATCGCGGTATTCTCCGAGCAGTAGCGAAGAATTGAACGTTCTCGTGGTCGGGCGGACACAGTCATCGCCACTAGTATGAGCTATTAAATGTTTTGGCCTCAAAAATGAATCATCATCGTAATGCGCTCACGGTTCAGAACCTATATACGGACACGTGAAAATCAATATAAAACCATTAACCCGCGCTTACGAATGGATTTCTTCGGGGTTCGGAGCATGCGCACTGCACGGAGGAGTATTGTAGCTGTCACTGTCGTTTATGCATCAATAATCAGTCCGTTGCTTCCATGACTTCACGGTGAACGTCAATCAAGGTGCACAGAGTTTGTAGAAAGGACGCAGGCATATCTAATTGGTGGCTTATCTCTCCCGCTCTTGCTTTCGGGTTCTGCCAAAAAACGTTAGAATCATGTTGAAAATATGAAAAATATATTCAGCACTTCTTTTGTAACGGCCGAACCTCCTTTTGTTGTGCACTACTTGTTTTTTCGTATATCATTTTTTCTGTGTTAGAAATATACAAATTTTGAAGGTACTAAAGGATTTTATTACTACCAGGTCGTAGTCAAAACCATAGAGTATTCTCTCCTGACTGCAGAAAATTTCCCGTACGTTTTTTATACCGGACGGCTTAAGATGCGTGTGGTGGCCCAAAATAACCTGCGTGACGTAATTGTTTTTTTACTCTAAAACTGCCTGACGCAGATGACAGCCGCGACGAGCCCACCGACGCGGAGTTCATCGGCAGTGAAAGGCTTGGCGGTGTACGCTCTCCGCCCATCAAGAGCACAGGCTTCGTCCTGAGGCGTGCAGGTGTGGAGCGCACATTCTAGCGGATCTTTAAGGGCCGCCGCAAGGAGGACCACGAAGTTGTTATCAAATGTGTGCTTTGCTCGGAGTAAATGTCGTCGAGTGTCCTCAATACTGAGACGGTTTCTGAGACACTTTTAAAAATTTCCGGTTTACCTCAGCAAAGGTATTTGCGTAGTTGGGCATTCGTCCTTGCTCAGTCACATTGCATTGCCTAGCAAGGATGAAGTCAACAGCGGTGACTGCTACGGAGATCTATCATTGGTCTGCCAGAGCCGCAGGATAAGAATCCCGAACGCCGGCTAACAGTTAGCGTCTTCATTTGTACTCTGTCCTCTGCTGTCTAGCTCTTCAGGGTGGCTGAGGGGGCGATGAGGTTGAGGAACACTCGTACAAAAAAACGTAAACAAGCATCCTCATTTGGTTGGCAACGCTTTCCTGAATGAGCGGAGCGCTCTACCGGTCTGCAAAATTATTCTGCTTATTCGCGTCGGTATTTGATTTGAGAGAAAAACATGGAAGCTGTTTTAATTTCCAATATTCCTGACATATATAATCCAGGCCTAAATGTTTTGCCTGAATATATAGGTAGTTGGATATCGATTAGTATAATGGGCTCATCGTACCTTCGGTGAACCTCTTTGTCTATTGAGCACTGCGATAGGCCGCTGGTTCGTAGATGAACGTGTTTGCTGCTTTCTCGACGTGGTCATGGGAACCGAGAATTTCGGTTATTCTCGAACAAGAAGGAACCTGCTGGCTCTCCGTCTCAGCAATGAGACCAAAAGTGAGAGCGCTTCAAACAACGCTTATCGAGCGACATTTCCTATTTTGAAGAAGTGAAAGGCGCCTCCTAAACCGATTTACTATTCAGGCTAGTACGTCTCAATATGCTAAGCCTCTGTATTAAAACCCCTTCTGGATCCTTTTGGATCCGAAAGGAAAAAAAAAAAACAATCTCAATGCAGTTCATTTGCGACAAACGTGACTGAGGCGATTTTGCGTCATTTTTTGCCTTTTGTGATTTATAGAAGCATCAATTCCCGTGAAACTATGCTCTCATTGTCATCATTAAATCGTGGCAAACTTCCTGTACAATGTAAAACAATTTGCTGTGCGTGTTGGTACATTATGCTTACAGACAGGTAGCGCGATGACGAACAAGGACAATTGGAGGACACGCCACAAAGCACAACTTCTTGTTATGTGCTCCAATTGGCCTCGTTCATCATCGTGCTGTATGTATGTAAGCACCTATACGGTCACCTGGATATTTTTGCCTATAGTGTGCATCAGGGCTGACGTCCAGCCGAATCGTTAATTACTGTCTGCCTGGCACTGACCGACTGATCTATATCACCATCCCGCTCACAGTGACCGGAGCGAGGGCAGCGATAAGGCCACCGCGGTATACAACTACGCCAAGTCCTAGTGGCACTAAGGTAGCAGCAAGGCTTATCAAGCAAGCGCTAAACCAGAGATATGCTCCATGCGACGACTTCTACAACTACGTGTGCAGTTCGCCCACAGGAGAAAAAGACATATTTCCGAAGGTCAGTGCATTTTCGGCAGCCGCTATTGTTGAGATGCATTCCACCGAACCAACGCTAGAAAACGTGTGTTCGCTTGAAAAAGTGCGTAGTTTTTAGTGCATAAGCAAGTATGTCTAGCATGTCCAAAACACCCTTTCTACTTTTATTAGTATTCAGTTTCCTTCTATTAAATTATTTTGTTCTATGATACTATCTCGTTTCCTCGCAGGCCCTCGTAGGCTGGAGTCCAGACGAGGTTAATCAGCTGCACTGGTGGCGGTCCGGCAGCCAGAATGTTAACTGCTTCGGCCGATATCCTGCCTGCGTTGTAGTTTCGGACAGGCGATTGGGAATCGGCTACAATCACCCTTACATTCTGTTGAACTAGGGCCAGTGCAATGGCCGCTGTTGCGTCCCTCTTTCGAATGCTGCAGCACGAAAAGCGGCCACCGTCCTCTCTAGTTTCTAGGGCTACGAAACCCGTTTTGCGTTCGTATTATGCCGCGTCCGTGTAAACCACGCTCTGTTTCTTTGCTAGTTTTCTTTTTCTGCAGAGCTTTCGCTCTGTCATTCCTTCTAACGTCATTGTGTACCGGGTGCATATTCCTTGTAAGTGATTGGATTCTTATTTTGTTTGTCTTTGTTGGGATATCTCCAGTCGGTCTGAGCTTTGCTTGAGGTACGAAGCCTAGCCTTTCAAGTATTTTTAGTCCCGATAGGCCGCGTAGGAGTCGTTGCTGCTGTGCTACTCTGGTAGCCTCAATGAGGTTGTTTAGTGTATTTATGTATTTGAAATTCGTGATTGAAATAGCGTGTTGGAAATTCAAATGTTCAGAATTTTCTGTGTGGATGTGTACGGAGGAAGGCCTAGGGCGGTGTTGACCTCTTTTCTAATTAGGATTTCAATCTTGCTCGTTTCAGTTTTCGCTAGGCGATCCTACTGAGTACAAATTAATGTATTAGTCTCAGTAGGTTCGTCTCTTTCATTTCCGCGTGTATGTTTCCTATTATCTCGATTAGCCCACACGTCTGGCCTACAGTTGATTCTAGTTTCTTTATCGTTTCAGTGTTCTGACCGTTTGATTGGATCCGAAGGCCCAACACTCTAATCGTTCCTACCCAGGGTACTGTGTCCTCGTATACCGTTAGCGCTATCCCGTGTTCCTGGGGCTTTTTTTTGTCTTTTTGTCGACCGAGGAAAAGTGCTTCCAATTTCTCGGGAGAGCATTTAAGTCCTGTTTGGTCTAGGAACGACTCGATTTCCGCAATCGCTGTTTGGAGGGTGTTTTTGCTGTGCTCTTCACTGCCACTTGTAACCCATAGGGTGAGATCTTCCTCGTATATTGTGTAGTTGAGTCCTTCTATACCTGCCAATTTCTTTGGTAGGTCAATCATTGCAATATTGAAGAGTGTTGGCCATAGGACTGAGCCTTGGGGAGAACCTTTGTTTCCCAGTCTTATTCCCTTCTATTCCTTCCCTCTTTGGTAGATGTTAACTGTTCTATCTGGAAGTCATTGACGTAACTGTATATCTTTGTACATACATTTAGAGTTTCTAGGCGTTCTAGTATAACTAAGTGGTCAACGTTGTCAAGCTTCGGCCACGTCTAGACCAACAATTACTCTCGTGTCTAATGCTTGGTTGTCTAGTACTAGCTCTTTAAGTTGAGGCATGACTTCGCATGCAGAAAGACATGTCCTGAATCAGATCATCATGTCTAGGTAAAGTTCCTGTTCTTCTAGGAATCTGCTTAGTCCCGTTTGAATTACGTGCTCCATTACTTTACCTACACATGCAGTAAGCGAAATGGGCCTCAGATTTTCATGACTTAGTTTTTTGCCTGGTATTGGAACAAGGAATACGTTTGCCTCTTTCCACGCTGGTGGGCTTTCGCCCTTGTCCCAAAAATCCTGCATATACGCTATTATCTTAGCTATTGATGCATCGTCAAAATTCCTTAGCATGCGATTACTGATTGTGTCTGGACTTGCCACCGTTTTTGTTCTAAGCATGTTTAATTCCGCCCTAACCTCTACGATTGTGATGGGCTCGTCTAGAGTGGGATCCTCTGCGCTCCTGTACTTGGATAGGAGTGTGGGCGCTGTCCTTCTCAGGTACCTGTTCCTCACTTCAGAGATCAGTTGGTCACTAGTGCCTTCATAATTATATAAGTTTCTGTAGTTCTTGGCGTGCCTCGTGCTTTGTCTTATCCGAGTCTAAAAGATGCTTAAACATTTTCCATGTGTTATCTTGGCTGATTCCGCGGTCCATATGCTCGCAGATGTTGCCCCAGTTTTGTCTCATTAAGTACTGCGCATGCTGAATATCTCAGTTCCGTTTTGCCAGAAGTTTGCGTACAATCTTTTTCCCCCTGTTCTGAGCAAACTTTGCTGCTAGCTCCTTTTTATTGCGCCACAGACCTATCAAGCGCTTGCCGACCTCTTCTTGCTCCTTCTCTGCTTCCACCTCTTCGGTTGCTTCTTTAACTGCTGCGAGAATGTCTGTGCCGCAAGATGCTATGTCCAGGATTTCATCTTCTGTATGGATATTATGCCTGAATAGGTCCCAGCTTACAGCTGCGATCTTTTTGGGTTTCGGCGCGGGCGGTCCGGTTTCTACCGCGATCTCAACAATTTTGTGGTCGCTTCCTAGGTCGTCCCCCATTTTACACCACCTGGCCATGATTTCCCTTCCCACTAAGCAGATGGCATCCGGCGATACAGGATCCGTGGCGCAGACACTAAACAAATTGCAGGCATGATACACATGGTGTGTACATGCCCTAGATACAACGAACCAGACAGGAATTTGGAGTCCTGGGAGGCATTAATGATCAGCCAGAACAAAGAAGTCCAAACAAAAATCACCCATCTGGCCCTGGACACCGCTGAATTGCAAGATATTCCAGCCTGTTGAAAGGGAAGATTTCTTAATGGGCCTTAAATAAAGTTATTCATCCTCATCGTCTATGACACTGTGTATTTTGAAAGACTATTTATCAGTTTTCTACATTTGTGCATACGTTTCTGGAGATCTAGATTTCATTACTCATCCTCCTTTTTTACTTTGTATAGATGTCAAGTGCGGTGTATACTTCATTTAAAGGGTATTGATTTGCAACTCAATCTGTGCATTTATACTATCATAGCAATGTGAGCATCAAACTTAAACATCACCTGCCTATATTCCTTAATTTTATTATCTGCTGTTGTGACATCCTGTACCATACCGCAGATCAATGTATCTTGTTCCATAGTTTTTTCTCAGTCGTGTTCTACCTTTTCTCCTCCACCCCCTGTGCCAAATAGAAAAAAAACATGAAAATGCAACTTCAGACGTAACATCAGAAGTTTGTGTATATTCGTAGTGCGCTCCTTTTGTAACTATACGCAGTTGCGCTGTACAGAAGTTTTCACTGCGGCGACAATTTCATTTTCAAAAACTGCAAAAAGGTTTTGTTGTAAGATAACTTATTGTTCGCCTAGGTGATGGACGGCCGTGATTGGCTTTGTTGATTAACTAGTAAATCGATAAGTACGCGAATAAAATCAGCTTGTTACTGACCTAAAGCGCACTGTACTCGCTGAAACTACTTAGTTTGATAGTGTGTTGCTCCTAGTGGTCACCCGAGCGTTTCTTCATGTTAAAAGCAGAGAAAGTAATAAACATGGCGAACATTACTGAGCTCACGTAGTCGCAACCACTACCTTCACGGCTCCTGAGTGCTACTGTTCTGTTCGTCCTTTCAGCTCAGATACGAAACAAGACAAACAATTACGAACATGTTACTTACGTTACCCGCCCCGCCAAGATTCCAGAAAGCGACAGAGAAGGCCGCCGCCCTGTTCCGGGCGTGCGTTAGGCTCGCATTCGACCACCGGCGATACGAGGTAAGGACTCACTAATTTCGCGTCATTCGAAACTCAATAAGGGGTCGCTATGGTCAAAATCATACGAAACCCGATTTATGGCCTTAACACGACGCCCTTTTAAAGTGAACATATTTCGGAAATAGCTTCTTTAGTCGTCGTACGTAACAGGCGTTTCGCAAAAATGAGCTATAAATGTTTAATAGCATAAACAGGTCTTACTTTAAAATGGCCATTGAAGATTTTATATTGTAAGATTGTTAAGGAATGTCTTATGGTACATAATAACTGTGTTCGTTTGACATTCTATTTTCTACAGATGGGTGCAATGAAGGACTTTCTGCGGATGCTGCACCTCGATATCTCTAATCTTGATCCCAACCACAACTTCGACATCCTGCACTGGCTGATATACCTAAGCTTCGTGTACGGCTTTCCTACCTTCGTCAGGTTCAGCAGCACACTGGATGCCTCTCGGCAGCACGTTATAGATGTAAGTATCTTCTTTGTACATCCTCGTGAACAGAAAGAAGGCCATACGACCCAACTGCTGTCACAAAGTTTTCGAATACTGGTTAGTTCTTTGAAGCTCCAGTCGCTCAAGTACCACCGTTGGGCGTTATATCGCTTTACCAAAATAAGTTTGGTTTATTTATCCATAGGGCAACAATGGTATGCCCGAACATTGTATGTGTTAGTTTTACGAACAACGCGTTTTGGACGGTTTTTTCATTTCGTAGCATGTTGAGCCGTCGATATTCCCTACAGAATTTGCTCGAAGTGGCTTTTCATAGTGGCAGGCATTCGACCATCATCCCCCAGCTGTTAAGACATCAGCAGCCGTTAAAGCATTGCCATGAAATGTCAGTTCCCGGACTTGATTGGGATACACCGATTGAGATACACTAATACAAACTTTGTGATCTTCTTAATTGGGAAACTGCGCTCTAAAACGTTACTAGTCATATTGTGGTGCTTATGGATTTTCTCGCCATCTAGAAGGGGTAAATAAAAGCTATATATCTGTTTCAGCCGTAATTGCCATAACACACGCACCTGTTTAAACAGAAATGTATTCATACACGTTGAAAAAAAGAACGGAAATGCACTGCCCTGTGAGTTTGCCCCTGTAATGAGAGTGTAGTTACCCATCACATTCCGTACAAACGGACCATACAAACGTCAAGTTGTACAGCTTTTTTGCTCGCGTAGGGCAGCATTTGGCCTGTTGCTAATGGGTACTGACAAAAAAATAAAAAATCAACATTACTGATTCCTATAAGCGTTGGAAGTGAACGTAGATGAGTGTATGTCACGAAATCGGCGCACAATTAGCGCCTGTCCTTGTATTTTCTGCGTCTTCTCTGTGGATTGTCTACTGTTTGCGCTCTTCAGTTCCATGGAAAATCATGAACCAACTAGGCCCCACCAAAATTTTATTGAAATTCCTTTCTCGTTCAGTGGGCCCTTCATTTCGTGTGTCTTTTCTAATTCATAGAGCTTGTCTTTGTCTTCTCTGCGTCTTCTCTGTGGATTATCTACTGTTTTCGCTCTTCACTTTCGTAGAAAATCATGAATCAACTAGGGTAAACCGAAATTGTATTAAGTCAGCGTGGCACGAAAGAAGCCTTTGCGGCGTCTGCGTAGATCATTCGAGCCAATTGCAGAAACGTCTACCACTCCGCGCAGAAGGAGACCGTATCCTTGCACGCGTCGCCGTCACCCCCGCCTTCTCAGCACTCGGCGTCGACGGTGACTCACCCGGCCGGAAAATGTGGGTCATTTCGAGAACATTCGGTCGCGCCTAACCAATGACGACGCGCGGCTCGACGGGGGGAAGAGAGGACGCATAAAAGAACGAAGTTGTGTGTATGTGCGCGCCGGCCTTGAGCGCTGTAACAGACAGACCCTATTTAATGAGGTCGCGTCACTTGAGCAGCCAGCCTGTGTTAGAGCCAGTGTTACTAAGAGTTCGCAAGTGCTACTGCTCGGCTCCCTGGGTCAACCCGCTGCTCGGCAAGCCCGCTGATCCGCATGCGAGGGAGTGGCGCTCGTCTTACATGGCGGTCACATCGTGACTCTCCAGACGTCGGCCAACGACAGTGTCCGATGAAGAATTTCTTGTTGTGTCACTCGTGTATTGTTCAGTTTGTAAACCCTCTCAGTTTAACGATGAATTTACTGAGCTTTTAGTTGCATGCTTTGGACTGACCACATGTGAACCTCTCGTCCGTGTATTTTAGGCGTCGGTGTAAATACTCTGTATCTTCTCTGTTTATAAAGTTTGTATTTGTTTCTGACGTCTAACTCTGACCTGACCCTTACTCTGGCTTAAACCGGCGAAAACTGGGCACCAAACGGCTACGCTCTTCTATAACAACAAGGTAATTGACTTCCGGCTGAGCTTGCCACGCAAGTCGAGAGCACATACTTTGAGACCGGAACAGGTACACCCTCTCCCTCTAAAGGTGTCTGGAAGTGTGCGCACCATTCGTGGCGCATTGCTAATAGCATTATAATTATTAACTGACGACAGTGTACAACGATGAAATGGTGCATGGGCACGGTTTTCTTGGCCAATGATTCCTGCAGGAATCATAATACACTGGCGGGCTTCACTGCCTGACACAAAAAGCGAAACCGAAACTGACACCTGGAATGAATTTCTCGAAAAGTCTAGTTAGCCTTCATACCGCTAGATGGGAGCACAGGTTCTACTCTTTGCAGTCAGTGTGAAGTTCGCGGGCTTTTTCACCAAGGCTGCTCAAGTGGATGTTTGCAAGGATTTCGTGCATCTATTCCGAGGGTAAGAGATATTTCTGAGCTTTGGAAAAAATTTGTCACGTTCTCTGTGCCTTTATTTACGCTCGCACTCACTTATTGCCCGCTCAAAAGAATGAACGGCTCCGTGAAAGCTCTCGAATGTTTTGATTCCTGCAGGAGTCATTGGCTCACAATGGTGGACCCAGTCACCTTTTATGGACGGTCGCAACCAAGGCACCTCTCGAAGTTCCGAGGGCGTAACATCGTAGACATCTTCGCTGCCGACACTACAGACGGCGAGGATGATGATCCCCACTCTTCGGAATTCGAACTTGGTGGGCTGTCACAACATGACGTTTCTGATTCGTCGGAATCGGACTTTAAAAGCGAAAGCTCAGAAAGTGAAGACGAGAGCAGCAAGAATAAAACCGATGCTCCGTCAACCAATCGTCGCGGCAAAGCAAGGCAGCCAGCAAAGGGAAAAAAGGCTGCTACAAAAAAGCAAGTGAAGAGGACGTTTGTGTGGCAAAAAAACGTCCATGCCGGATATTGACGTTCAGTGGAAAGGTTCTGTTCCCGATCCACCACCTGAAGTAATGACTCCGTTTCAATACTTCAGACAGTTCTTTGATCGTCAAATGTTTGACAACTTGGCAGATCAGACAAATTTGTACTCTGTCCAGAAAAGTGGCAAATCTATCAATACCGACGGCGACGAGATGGAGCAATTTGTAGGTATGCTTTTTCTAATGGGGCTGATCCCATTTCCCCAATACCATCTGTATTGGTCAGAAAAGCTCCAGTTCTCTCCTGTTTCTGAGACCATGTCCAGAAACAGATTCAAGCTTTTGAGACGATATTTTCACGTTGCCGACAACACGCAGATGTTGCCAAGAGACGATCCCAATTTTGACATTCTTTTCAAGTTGCGCCCATTTTTGGATGCTCTCCAGGAAACAAGCTTGGCAGTTCCCCCTGAGGACGCACAAAGCGTGGATTAGCGAATTGCTCCATTCAAGGGAAGGTCAAGCTAGCGCCAGTACATGAAGAGCAAACCTCACAAATGGGGCTTCAAAATTTTTGTTCGGGCCGGAATTTCGGAGATCGTGCACCAGTTTGCAGTGTACGCTGGTGCGTACACGCTCAGCAAAAGCCAAGACTACAATTTAGGCTTCTCAGGAAATGTTGTCATGGCACTATGCGAAGGCCTCCCAAATCACCAGAACTTCAAGGTAACCTTCGACAACTGGTTCTGCTCAATTGAGCTAATCGATGCACTCAAGAAAAAAGGAGTATAGTCGTGCGGTACAATTCGCAGCAATCGCATGAGAGGCTGTGCACTGAGGAGCGAGAAGGACCTTTGTAAGGAAGGAAGAGGTGCTTTTGATCATCGAGTGGAAAGCACAGAGGACGTAGTAGCTCTGCGATGGCTTGACAACAAATCTGTTCAGCTCGCATCATCATATGTGGGAGTTGAGCCAACAGATGAGGTGACACGGTGGAGTGCATCAGACAAAATACACGTGTTGGTCGGTCGGCCAGCAACCGTGAAGACGTACAATGAAAAAATGGGAGGTGCCCAACTGCAGACCAACTGATCGAGTACTATAGGATCCCAACAAGGTTCAACAAGTGGTATAAAAAAATGTTCGTGCACTTCCTCAACCTCATAGCAGTGAACTCGGGGCTTCTCTACAGGAGGCACGCAAATCAGCTTCAGATTTCAAAGCAGCTGACGTTGTTTGATTTCGTCATGGATGTCTCTGACGCGCTGCGGAAGTCAGGAAAGGTTTCAAAAAGAAAAAGGGGCAGGCCTGCACCAAGTCCAAGCGCACCCATGAAAAAATGTGGTCGACCAGCTAACCCACGCCCATCAGCTGACACAAGGTGCGACCAAATGGCTCACTGGCCACAGTTTGAGGACGTAAAGCAACGCTACAAGCTCTGTGTTTCTTCATATACAAAGTGGAAGTGTACAAAATGTAACATAAGGCTCTGCCTCAGCAATACCAAAAGCTGCTTTGTGGAATTCCACAACAGCTAGAGGCGGTACAGGATGACCCTAACTGGCCAATGACTCCTGGGGAATCATAATGGTAATTGCCCGATATCAGCCAAGAAGTCAAGTTAGGATTTTTTTCTTTATTTTTTCCTGAGAATGTAATAAAAAAAGTCTGAAAAAAATTTCTTGTTGTTATTTGAAAATTTGGCCCTGAAAGGGTTTTAAGACCCAAGATACTTCTTTATGGCCGTCTCTTCACTGCCACAATATAAACAAAGTTTTTTTCCTAGAGTATGACGTGAATAATAGATATATAGTAATCAAGGAGATATAAACTATATTTTCGCTTAACTCGGCCCTAAACGTAGTCGGTATTAATTTTCTAGGAAAGATACTTAAATTGAGCCTTTTATTTTCTAACTTGTAGAACAGGCCACGGGCCATATCCGTAGAATGTTAATCTTTATAGAAAGCGTTTTCTCTCCAGAACTTGAACAACATTCAAGCGCTTCGCTATTAGCCTGAGGATGACACTAAATTAGGTCTTTCAGTCAGCCCGATATAAGTGAGTCCATTACATTCACTCTAGGAAATGGCGCACCGTCGTACTTTACCTTATTGCGACTAAAACTTGCCATCAAAGCATCGTTACTAAGCTAGCGCTTCACGCTAAACATACGTGAAACCTATACAAGAATGTGGTCATTCGAGTTTTCACAGTGCCGGTGCAGAAAAAAACTACATTGTGTTTAGCAGAATTAATTACCGCGCTAATTTCGTACTCATCGTTTTTTTTTCCTCCTAGCCACTCGCTAGCCACTGAGTTTGCACCCTTGAGGCAGAAGGGTGCAAATGTCGCAAACCTTACTGCAATGCGTGACCTGTATTCATGTTCCGTTTTTACGTATGCGTGTATGAAGAAGTGGCAGATCCTTAGATTATGCGGTTGATTTGTGGATTTATTACTGCTACAGATGGAGATAAATAAAGAAGACGAGAGCTGGATGAAGAACTCGCGGAAAAAGTTTAGCGGGCCGAGGTTGGAATCGTTCTACTCGGAATACTTGTCTGCTTACGACTCGCAGCTGAACGTAACTGCAATCGTCAAGGACATCATTCGTGCAGAGTTGATTGGTGGGTACGCCCCTGCGTTTTTATAGAGGTGATCAATACGTACAAAAAATTATTGAGAACTAAGCATGGCTTAAGCCTTGTAATACAAGTGAAAACTGTGAGAGAAGCCTCAGCATCACCCCATTCTACCCTTCCTAACTATTTCCATCCGCGTTGTATTCATTTTTTACAGGTATAGAAATGAAACGGAGCATTATCTGTTAGTTTTAGTGCGTACGCATCAAGTGGGCATGTTTTCAAGGTCTTGCCACCAGAAGTGTATCTGCAGTATTACGTTCGAATGAAACGATTAGAAAACAAATGTTTGCACTATATAGAGGATGAAAAATCACGCGGAGGCAAAAAGTGCTGCACGCGGAAAAATTAGTTAATAATTAGAGTCGATTAAGTCAATAAGGCGTCGAGATAGCCAAAAAGAAGTAATGTCGACATCTAAGGGGTGTCGTGGGGTACCAAACTTTCATGGGGTGTTACGTCATATTGTCGCGTAAACAGCGACCTTTACAGTTGCGTCCGAGGTCCAAGGCGTGGCAAAGGTTCTACGAACAGCGTCAGAGTTCAGGCTCGAGGTTAGCACACTTCTTCCTCTCACACTTCTGCGCTTCTTTGTCGTCAACGCATGCTACATTAGCCCCCCCGTGCGAAAAGCATCGTCCCGATGCTATATTGAAAGAGGGACAGAGTAAAAGGGGCCGCTATCTGGCATGAAAAGGCTTCAAGCGGACCACGTGGACCACTTCAGAACGCTTGGGACGCCGGGGTTCTGGTTCCTCGTGCGGAACGACTTCATAGTCCAGTTCACTGACGCGTCGAAGAACGCGGTAGGGGCCGAAATAACGGCGCAAGAGTTTTTCGCTGAGTCCGCGTCGTCGAATGGGGTACCAAACCCAGACAAGGTCACCTGGCAGATAGTCTGCAGTCCGCCGCCGCAGGTTGTAGCGTTGTGCATCTCGGCCTTGCTGCTGCTGTATTCGCACCCGTGCAAGTTGACGGGCCTCTTCGGCACGCTGTAGAAAAGAGGCGACATCATTTGGACTTTCGTCTATGTGGGGCAGCATGGCGTCGAACGTGGTCGTCACTTGTCGGCCGTAAACTAGGCTGAATGGAGTCATGTTGGTAGTTTCCTGAACGGCGGTATTGTATGCAAATGTTACATACGGCAATACTTCGTCCCATGTCTTGTGATGGACGTCCACATACATTGACAACATATCGGCAATGGTCTTGTTCAAACGTTCTGTCAGGCCGTTTGTTTGCGGGTGGTATGCAGTCGTGCGACGATGATTGGTGCGACTAAGAACAAGGATATGCTGGATGAGCTCTGCAGAAAATGTAGCTCCTCTGTCAGTAATGAGTACTTCTGGTGCGCCTTGTCTCAGGACAATTTGAAGAACGAAAAATTTCGCAACTTCAAAAGCGGTAGCACAAGGAAGAGCAGCGGTTTCTGCGTAGCGAGTCAGGTAGTCAGTAGCTACTATAATACACCTGTTCCCACAGGTGGAAGTAGGGAACGGTCCGAGCAAGTCCATCCCTATTAGTTGGAATGGTCTGGACGGTGGCGTAATGGGCTTTAAAAGACCGGCTGGCCTCAGAGGCGGAACCTTTCGACGTTGGCAGTCACGGCAAGTTCGAACATAATGCCTTACACCGCTTGGCAAACGAGGCCAGTAATACCGTTCTTTAATTCTGGATATCGTCCGAGTGACTCCCAGGTGGCCGGATGTGGGTTCGTCGTGGCAGGCTTGAAAAATCTCATCCCTTAAGCTTGCTGGTACAACGAGGAGGTATTGGCGACTGTTGGCTGTAAAATTCTTCTTTACGAGAACGCCATCACGGAGACACAGAGAAGACAAAGTACGACGGAAAGGGCTAGGGACCATGCTGCCGGCACCTTGAAGAAAGTCGATTACCTGGCGAAGTTCGGGATCATTCCGTTGGGAATCGGCAAAATTGTCTGAACTAATTGCACTCAGAAATGCGTCGTCGTCACCTGAGGCGTCCGAAGCTGGTTGTACAGGAGCACGAGACAGGCAGTCAGCGTCTAAATGCTTACGACCTGACTTGTAGGTTACAGTGATGTCGTATTCTTGAAGTCGTAGGCTCCACCTGGCGAGACGTGCAGAAGGATCTTTAAGGCTTGTCAGCCAACAAAGCGCGTGATGGTCGGTCACCACTTTGAAGGGCCTGCCGTACAGGTATGGTCGAAACTTCGAAATAGACCACACGATGGCCAGGCATTCCTTTTCAGTGGCAGAGTAGTTTGTCTCAGCCCTAGACAAAGCCCGACTAGCGTAGGCGATCACACGTTGTTCACTGTTCCGTATCTGTACTAGGACAGCGCCCAAACCGACATTGCTTGCATCCGTGTGGAGTTCGGTGTCTGCGGTTTCATCGAAATGTGCTAGAACTGGAGGTGACTGCAAGCGACGTTGAAGCTCCTGAAATGCGTCCATTTGCTGGTCGCCCCATGCGAACGGCATATCAGCCTTAGTAAGAAGTGTAAGGGGGGCGGCTATTTTAGAAAAAGTTTTTCACGAAACGTCGATAATATGCACATAGCCCAAGAAAGCGTCGCACCTCTTTCTGGTCCCGCGGCGTCGGAAAATTGGCGATGGCAACTGTTTTTTCAGGATCCGGCAGAACTCCCGCTTGGTTCACGACATGGCCCAAAAACGTCAGCTCTTCATAAGCAAAATGGCATTTTTCGGCTTACAGAGTGAGGCCCGACGTTTGGATGGCGTCTAGTACTGCGTCTAGGCGACGGAGGTGCTCCTCGAAATTCGGGGCAAACACAATTACGTCGTCCAAGTATACAAGACATGTCGTCCACTTCAGATCTCCAAGAACGCTGTCCATGAGTCTCTGAAAGGTTGCGGGCGCGGAGCAAAGGCCGAAGGGCATGACTTGGAATTCGTAGAACCCGTCAGGTGTAATGAAAGCAGTCTTTTCGCGGTCCCTTTCATCGACCTCTATCTGCCAGTATCCAGACTTGAGATCCATGGAGGAGAAGTATCTTGTGTTGCACAGACGATCTAAGGCGTCATCTATTCTGGGCAAAGGGTAAACATCTTTTTTCGTAACGTTGTTCAGTCGGCGATAGTCTACGCAGAAACGAAGTGTGCCATCTTTTTTCTTCACAAGTACCACAGGTGGAGCGCAGGGGCTGCGGGAAGGGCGAATGACATCGTTATCGAGCATTTCCTTCACTTGGTCTCGGATGGCAGTACGTTCTTTAGGGGAAACTCGATAAGGCGACTGGCGGAGTGGTCGAACAGTTTCGTCTGTAATGACGCGGTGCTTTGCAAGGTGGGTTCGACCGACGCGTGATGATCTGGCAAATGCATTAGAGTAGCGACGGAGGAGGTGCCGTAGTTTCTCTCGATACTTTCGAGGTAAGGCCGGGTTTATATCGTACAGAGGTTCAGTGTTGTCGGAGGGTTCTGTTGCTGAAGCGCTGGTGAAATTGCATTCATAACTAGTGTCAGTTATGGCGTCGAGATATGCGACAGTTGTCCCTCTGTTCAGGTGTTGATGTTCATTGCTGAAGTTCGTGAGAAGAACATCAACTTTGCCATTTTCAACAAAAACAACTGCCCTGGCAACGGCGATGCCTCTTTCAATAAGCAGTTTCTGTTTTGTCTAGACGACACCTTCTGTATCCTGGATTGGGAGCGAACCCACGGAGACCATAATGCTTGAACGTGGGGGCACACTAACATGGTCATCAATAATGTGGAGTGCAGCGGGGAGCAGGCTGTTGGATTCGATAGCATTCTCAACTGAAAATCTCACGGACTTATTCTGCAGATCGATAATGGCGCCATTTTCGGTTAAAAAGTCCATACCGAGGATGACGTCACGGGAACACTGAGCCAATACGATGAACGTCGCCAGAAAAGTTTGCCCTTGTACAGTGATCCTCGATGTGCACACTCCCATGGGCATAATTAAATGTCCGCCAGCTGTGCGTATTTGCGGGCCACCCCATGATGTTGTGACCTTTCTGAGAGCTTTGGCGAAGTGTGCACTTAGAATTGAATAATCAGCGCCAGTGTCGACTAGAGCAGTGACATCTACGCCATCAACGGAGATCTGCAGGTCGGCAGTTTGTTGTGTCGGGCGGCGACAGCTTCGTGGGGTTCGGTCTCGACTTCGATGCTCTGAAGGAGTGGTGGGGCGAATGTCGGCGTCGTGGTTACGTTGAGGATCAGCGGAATTTCGTAGCGGCGTCGAGTCTGCTGGTGGCCGTATGTAACGAACTGTAGTTTGCAGTGAAGAACTGTCGTGGGTCTGTGGAGGATCTTGAAATTTTCGCACCGTAGCAGCCGCACCTCCAGAGGCTGCTGCATCTAGTTTCCCCTATGGGGACTTTGGAGTTGCTCTTGGCGTCCAGGAGAGCTGTAACGGCGAGGCGACGGCGATCGGAGGCGGCTTGGGCCTGTGTTGGAACGCGAAATGTATTCTGCGATTTCGCGTGGCTGCTGACCAGGCAACGGACGACGGGCATCAAAAGAAAACCCACGGAGGCCGAGTTCCCTGTAGGGGCAGCGGCGACACAGGTGTCCAGCTTCGCCGCAATGGTAGCACAACGGTTGGTGATCGGGCGTTCGCCAGATATCGGTCCTTCGGCGGCGTGCGCTCGGCCGTGAAGACACATGGGCGACCGGTGCGCGAGGCTCGTAGGATGCTGTCGAAGGCGGCAGGTAGCGGCTGGTGACCGCGGCGTAGCTCAGGGTCTGGGGCAGCGGTGTAGCTACGACGGTTTCAGGCGCGGCGACGGGTGCGGACCCGGTGACGGGTGCGTGCACGGTGACGGGTGCGGGAACACCCAGCGCCTGTTGTACTTCCTCACGGATGATATCGGAAACTGTGGCAACCTGTGGCTGTGGAGGAATCCGCAGGTATTTGGCCACCTCTTCCCGGACTATCGCCCGGATCGTATCACGCAGCGATTCTGACGAGAACTGTACGGCTTCACCTGCACTCGCGGTGTTCATAGACACTGTAGTGCGCTGGTATTGCCGGGCGCGCATGTCAAGTGCCTTCTCGATGGTAGACGCCTCACTTATGAATTCGGCGACAGTTGTTGGTGGACTTCGCACCAGGCCTGCAAATAACTGCTCT
>JAJIZL010038726.1:0-11373 GCA_023969395.1 Amblyomma maculatum
ACGACGACCCCGCACAGCCTTGGACGACCCCCTGAGAGAATTAAGATCCCAGGCAGCACAAAGCATTGGGCCAATGTTGTAAGTACGACGGCAAGCAGTGGCCCTACATTGGGCCAGCCTAACCAGCATGCTCCCAATATAGGACATGCCAGTCAACACAATGTCCAACAATGGCCCAGTCTAGCCAGTGCTCTCCCAGTGTTGGCGCTGCCAGTAGCCAACACTGGCTAGCTTGGGCCAAGATGTACGGTGAGTTCCCGATATTGGCACTGCCGTACATACAGAATGTCTATGTTGGGCCAAGATTGCCGTTGTTCCTCCAATAATGGTCGCACGGGATATAAAACTGGCTATAATGGGCCAAGCTGTCCTGCCTTCCTCCGTCATTGGGTTTTCCGTTTTTTAAAACTGGCTACAATGGACCAAGTTGTCCTGTGTTCTTCCGGCATTGGATGTTCCGGTTTTTAAACATGGCTACAATGGACAATGTTATCCTCTGTTCTTCCAGTATTGGATGTTCAGTTTTTTAAAGATGGCTACAATGGACCAAGTTGTCCTGTGTTCCGCCGTCGTTGGCCGTTCCTTTTTTAAAACTGGCTGCAATGGACCATGTTGTCCCGTGTTCTTCCGGCGTTGCCCGTTCAGTTTTTAAAACTGGCTACAATGGACCCAGGTGTCCTGTGTTCTTCCGACGTTGACCGTTCCGTTGTTTTAAACTGGCTGTAATGGACCATTGCAATTTGTCTTGTGTTTTTCCAGTATTAGCTATCCCTGTATGAAAACTGCCCACGATGGACCACTTTTTCCCCTGATCTCGCAAATGTCATTGCCATCCTAAAAACGCAGCTTTAATGGGCTGCCGAAGTGAATATTTTCCGTTGACCATTCAATCAAAACAAATTCTCCATTTTTATGGTTGAATACACGTGCGCTGGACGCCAAACCGCGGCATTTAATTCCGACAACATTTCAGCCGATCGTTCGGACCTCACCAAGTACCACGTACGGGACGACAATTACTATAACGCATTCAAGCACGTACCGCTACAACTGTCTGGATTCGTCTTTTCGGTGCGCTCATATGCGGCGCACCTTTGGGGGTCAGTTATATGTGTTTATGGTTTTAGCCTATTGGCATGCATGCAGATTTCGTCGCAGGCGCATACGTTTGTCGCACAATTATATCTAATGATAGCACGACCGTGCGACCACATATGTATACCCCAGACCGGCTAGCACTCACGACCCAATATGCCTGTACTGGACGCCGATTACATCCCTGCATCTATACGTAACCTATAGTACAAATCCAGTTGTCAGTGAGAACGCGCATAAAAACGAAATCGTGTCGCCATAGCATGATCATGTGACATTAAATTAGTGATTAGAAGGTAGCTTTTTCATTGCCGAGAAGGAAAACGTTGCCTCAAGTTGAAGGAACAAATGACCATTTTCTAAGCGATGTTTTTGTTCTAGTGCTTTTGTATTATCCATAAGGAACTACGCGCAGCATCGTCTGTTTACCTGGAGAGAGGACCGAATACGATGTGTGTACTTTCTAGACGCAATCACTGGAAAATGAAAAGCCGGAAGACTCGCGAGGTTACCATTTTAGTTTTGGGCATTCACACGGTGGTAAAAAAAAATGACAGTTTTTCGTGCAGACTGCGAGCATGAAGGCCCCGGTACATTTATATGGCGCACAACATATATATCGCCAATAAACAAAAAAAAAGTTTTTTCCACCTATTAGTTTAGAGTTTGACCATTCCAACCGCGCTAGGCGGTGGCAAAGGAATAAAAAAAAAACTGTACAGGAATGAAAATAATGTGCGCTGTCGAGTCATTCGAAAAAAAACGAATGCAGCCTACAAACACTGCTTTAATGAGGCAGTTTTCCATGCCCTTTCCAATTCTTTCATTCTACTAAAATGATTTGGAATACGTTGCTTGCTCATTGAATGTTATCGTCTTTTTGTGCAATCCGCGTTAAGGTGAAGGGGATTGCGAAAAACGTCTGTGTATTGCCTGATGCCACAGCGCTTCAGGACCTCGACGCACACAAAATTGATTCTGAATCATTCATTGCTGTGTCTGTCACCGTCGATTTGCGAAGTCGAGACAAAACATGAGCGAAGGAATATTGTTATAGTTGGAGAATGATGAGGACGAAGTGGCGCGCTCGTTTGTGGAAGATTAAGAAAAAAGTGCGTCGAATGGGCGGCCCTCGTAGCCTGGCTCCTTGGCTGTTCCTCAATGTATATATCTTTAATCCTCTTTGGTAAATATATTTCTCCCTGTTACAAAATTATATGCCAAAATTTAAAAACCTTGAACAATTCACAAATTCCGTAGAATGTTCAGAACAGCGCGGTGCGCTATAATTGGACAAAGGCTTTATCGATGTGGCCATAATTACTTGCGCAACAAAATTATGCAAGGTGTTTTAATGGCTTTGAAAGCTGAGGTAGTGTAGAATAGGTGGAAAAAGTTTAAACAATGTGAAAACTGTTTTTGTTTTCCTAAAAATTTTCAATGTTCGCTGTTTTCTGTAAATGAGCGCGATCGTATCTCTGTATCCAAATGTCATAAAAATATGAGCGTTAGCTGTTTGCGGATAATTATGCTGAGAACATATTGTGGAATTATTGCTGCTCTACCATGAACCTTTTCTGAAATAAAGGCCTGCAAATTAGGAAAATTTTCGTTTCCTGGGCAGATGTTTAGAATTTTTATAAAAACATCTACTCATACCCGAAAAGCGAACATTAACTGAATACAAATAAAAACATGTATATATTTAGTCGGATAATTTTCAGCTAGCTAACTTGAGCATAATTTGTATAATCTATAACCAAAGTTGGCCAGAATAGAAGAAAAGCTCGGAACTCCGCCTCTTTGACATTATTAATCAGTCATCACGCAACAGTATATAATATTTTGAAGTAAATATAAAAGGTCGAACGACCATCCTTTGTTCGATCATAGGTGGCGAAAGGGAGGGGATGCGCGCATTTGTCGATGCACCTGCTGTATGGATTTACGCAAGAATGTGGATGGTAGATGGGGAGGCTTTCTATTTTTTTAGAAAATGTTTGTCCGTGGTTGGCTTGAAGAAACAATGCGCTTGCGAACACACAAAACAAAACTATTTATTAGAACGAGACTCGAGCGGTGCGCGCTGGCGGCCGCTCATCGGCACGGTCCGAAGTCACGGCTGGCCGGTGCAAGCAGAAGAGGGCTGGGTACAGGAGGAATGGAATGTTGAGAGGGTCGTTGGTCCTTCGTTCCCACGCGCAGCCCTTGCGAACACAACACCGCGGCGGGAATCACGCGCTGGTTGAGCGGGTCGTTGTTCCCCCTCGCCTACGCGTCTACGTGCAAGACACAACAGACAGCATCCCCAGCTGCGCTGCTGTGCGGCCTCCTCCCGAAGCGTTCATTTCAGAGCTTGTTGGAGACGCTACAAGACTTGTGACAGCTTCTTAAACCTTTCTTTCATTTCTTCCCTCATTAATTTTCTTTTTCATTGTGCTGTGCATAATTTTCCCTTGCGCCTATACATGTCCATGTGCTCCGGTTGGTGCTTGCTACATATCAGTGAATAGCTGAGCTGTGAAATGTCGCCGGAGTACGGATGACAGCAACGGCGGGATACCATCGGCATTATCAGACTCAGTGAACGCCGTCATCTTAGACCGTGAGTATATATCTTTGCAGCATGCCATTGCTTCATAATTGGTTCTATATAATCTCCTACCAGTCCCAAATGTTCTCTTTCCTTATTCTCCTCGAAACAACTGCGCGAAGCATGACTTCAAGAACTAAGCGAATTTTCCGCCGGGTTACATGCAAGCAAGTGCGTGGACTTATTTGCTGGCTGCGATATGAATAGCATTTGCGCCGAAAATAGAGGAGCCGTGCGTAACAGGTGTGTATGCCACCAACACGTGACAGAACACTGCAGGCAGCCATTTGCGCAGTTTTTTGACTGCAGCGCGCCGCAATCAATTAGTAACCAGATACTATGCGCCCGGCTTTGTACATATATTTTGGACAGCCTCTCTTCTGCGCGCAGGAAGCCATGTTCACACAGTTTTTGGATTTTGTTAAGAGTTAAGGGCAGTTTTTTGTTTTCAGATGTACAGACGAAGTTTTGAAAACTGTTCGTGCCGTCTGTGCAAGCGAATTTTACAGTGGGGCAGACATGTGCGTGATGCCGCTTGATGACTAGGCTATAATTAAGTCATAATGAACCTCCACTTTTATAATGGTTAATATCATATTGAGGAATTGAAAGCCGTGAACAGCGCAAGTGAGCCCCTTTTCAAAATTTTCTTAATCGACGCCCCCCTTCTGAGCACGTGCCTTCAGGTGAGGGCTTTATCAGAAAGCGGCGACAATAGGAGAGCGATTTCGCAGACGCGCTTCGAGGGCGGGGGAAAATAACAATACAAGCAAAAAGGCACATCAGCCGTGTGTGCACTGCGTCCCTGTCACTGCAAAGTAAACAACGTGCACGCGGGACACAATGTACAAAACATTGACGGCCGATATGAGGCAACCATATCGTCCGAAATATATTGCTCGCGAAGCGCTCGATGACGGCGCGCACTTTCAGGTGAAATGGGACAGGACGTCAGGTCCGCCTGTTCGGCAATTACAGCTCTTTGTACCTCACGTGCCGTACCGTATGCATGAAGTGCACGCCATAGCCATCGTGCAAGAATGTTGAAACCGAAGCAGCGATCCACGTATTCTAATTCTATAGGAAATCATTTGGGAGTAGAAAGAGCAACTTAATATGATGTGCATGGTTCTTTAATGAACGATATGTATAAATGGACGGTTGAATAGTTACAGTAATGGAGTGTTCCGCTAGAATTGTTTACGGCCGTGACCGCAATAAACATTACTCATATTGCTCTTAGCTTTAAGCTCTGGCATTGATAAGCCTATCTAAAGAACCGACTGGCAGTGACAGGTTGTTTACAGCTGTTGATCAAAAGGTAGGCCATCATGCTATTATTGCAGGCATATTTGCTTCTTTTTGTACCTCTGTTTACTAAAACTTAATTTTGTTCCCCATTCCTAGGGACGCTGCACCTCTTACAACACTCACTGTTCAGTCGCTTTTATTCAAGTATACAAAAAGGAGGAAATGCGCATGCACTCATAGGATAGCCTGTCTCTCCGTTAGCAGCTGCAAATAACACGCCACTGCTCCTCGGTACTTTGGATGAAGTTTTCAATGGGGTTACCTGAGATGGCTAGCAATTGCTGTAATATTTATACCAATCACTGCAGTGAAACAGAAAGGTAACACTGCATCACTTTGACTGCTGCATGCACCTATAAACGTGCCTTAATTTATTGCCTATTCTTATAGACGCAGGACCTCTTACTATAGGCTTTGTTCAGTAAGCAACCGTCTTTCATTGCTTCAATTTCTATCTCTCCACTACTTTCTTGTTGCTTTGGGTGTGATCATTTGATTTCATTGTTGAAATCATATTGTTTTATCATGTGTGAATGATTTAGCCTGCACATACATGCTTTCATTTTTTTAGATGCGCATCGGGAGCGTTTTCTACGTTGAAGTGGATCGATTGAGTTGTATCACTGGTGCGAAAACCGACAACCCCCAGAAGATATGTGTCCTGTGGTTGGAAGGGCAATAAAGAAGAAGAAAATCAGCGGAAAAGCCTGCCTAAAAAAAGGTAGCACTGCATCACTGTAACTGCTGCACGCACCTTTAAATATGCCTTATTTTTATTGCCTATTCTTATAGACGGTGGACCTCTTGCTATTGGCTTTTTGCAGAAAGCATCCGCCTTTCATTGCTTCAATTCCTATCTCTCCACCACTTTTTTGTTACTTCGAGTGTGATCCTTTGATTTTATTGTTCAAATCATATTATTAAATCGCCGGTGAATGATTTCGCCTACACATACATGCTTTCATTTTTTTTAGGTGCGCATCGAGAGTGTTTTCTACGTATAAATGGATCGATTAAGTTGTATCACTGGTGCGAAAACCAACAGTTCAGTACCCCCAGAAGATTTGTGTCTTGTGGGTGGCAGGGGTATAAAGAAGAGGATAATCAGTGGAAAAGCCTGCCTAAAAACTTACAAAGATGGCGCAAAAGCGAAATGCTGATCAGGGTTAGAGTCTGATTACTTCTGTTATCCCATTTCACTTGCTAGGTGATGTGACATATATGAAGCACCTTAGTATAATTTGTGGTATACTCACTGAAAATTGTGTAGACATTAACTTTTTTCTCGTTCAATTATTTTGAGTGACGCACGAATTGGAATAAAACGAAGTCATCCACACGTCTAATGCCCATAGACATTAGATGCGTGGATGAGCTCATTAAATGTGTTCCTATGTGAGCATGCAATAGTTTGTCGAATATATTAATATGTTGAAAGTTGATTTTTTTACTGTTAACCGGAGTAATACATATGCTCCATATCATAGCATTATTCGCCTGTAGTTTGTATCTGCTCTTTCCTAAATTGTATTCTACAAAGTATACGTGTGTCATCTCGTACGTCTATTTAACTAGCGAACAATTTGCAATCGAATCCCTTTTGTGATGTTTCAGCTACAAATAATGTATGACAGTTGTGACAATATAGGTAGCTTTAGGTATAACATATAGCGCGAAAATCTTTAATGTATGCGATGATATTTTTATTCACCGCATTGGCTAAGCCAGCCTGTTGAAGAGACGAAATGAAAACAAATATGGATGTCTTCGGACAGGAACAGTAATCGTGGTGCCATGACCATTTTTTTAATTAAATTTTCATATGTCGTGGGCTAATGTCTCGACACAAAGGAATGACCCTTAGGTTTGCCAGATGCGGCGCAGTATTCTCGAAAAAAAAAAAACGCCTATCACTAAAGCTGGAAAACGCCGTTTTTGTCGTTTCAAAAAGTTGCACGTTTGGAGGCCGGCTGGTTGCGTAAAATTTTGTCATCTACTGTTTTTTACTCACCGCATTTGGGTAACGTTTACTTGTATAAGAAGTATTAAAAGTGTGTTTCATTGATGCAGTTGATTTAGTAAAAAATCGCAAACTTTGCTTCAAGAACAACGCGCTACAAAAATGTTAATGTTCAACCTTACATACTGGCGTGACGCATTGCGTTGTTTGCACTAAAATATTCTGTGTTTATTACGCAGGTCATATTGTTAATTTAAGGCAGAATTTGGAGCTCTCAGCTGCTATGTGTGTTCTCTGTAACGCCACCAAAAGTATTATGCTGGAAAGCGATTTGCTTAAGATTGTAATTATAAAAATTACACATTGAAAAATCATCTTCAAAAATATAGTATTGTTGGTGGTGGTCAAAGCTGACAAATGGAATAATATATTAATAACCTAGATTGAATACTATTGCACCTAGCAATAAAAAAGAATGCAGGACAGAGAAAAAGTTTAGCCTTCACTTGCGTTCTGCCATGAAATTGACAGAAATAGTGAATTGATACCATTTTAAGCTATATTAAGTATTTGTCCCAGAAGCAGAAAAACGGTGTTAAGCGCTGACAATGTTTTAAATTTTACTTAAGGTAAAATGTAACTAAATTAGGCAAATACTAAATTGAAGTTTTGATGCCTATTCCATAAGGGGGAGCCATATAAGCACATCTATAGAACAAAAACAAGCATTTTTATATTTCTAATATTACATTTTGCAGAATTCAATATATTTACTGACTCAAATTAACAAAGTACTTTGCATTGTTTCCACAGATTTTGATAAAAATTGATGTTGCGGCCGTTTCTTCAATTCTAATCAGTTTTCCTTATTTTACCATTTTCTTACCTTTGTCCAATTTCAAAATAATATGCAGATACACAAACAAATCTAGAGCTTGAAATTTTTTCAGAAATAAAGAATGGAACCTAGATAATGTAGAAAAATAGTTTCTGTGCCAAGATATTATTGGATCTTGCAAGAATGCAGGCTGAGTTTGGCCATTATCAGCACAAGCACTCGGTTTAACATTTAATGTTATATTTTTAAACAGTATAACGCAAAACTTTTTAGTCCGTGATATTTTTGAGGTACTGAAGATTTTTTAGAGGGATTTGAATGAAAATCGAAGATGATCTTTTTTTAATTGCAGCAAATTTGCCCTTTACTGCTGTTTTCGAATTCAGAGCAATTTTGATGCGTTGTGGAGAACACACCTAGTGGTCTGGAGCTCCAGATACTGCCTGGAATTAATAACATGCGTCAGGAAGTGAAAACATATTTAGTGCAACCAACCTAATGCATCATATGCCAGTACATAAGGTTAAAAATGAATATATTTACAGCGTATCGCTCCTGAAGAAAAGTTTGCGATTTTTTAATAACACAACTGCAAAAACAAAATAGGTTTCTAATAGTGTTTGTAAATATAAAACCTGCATATATTTAGTGAGTAAAAAAGAGCAGATGACAAAATCATGGCATCCAAACTTGCAACATTTTGAAATGGCAAAAACAGCGTTTTCTACCTCTAGAGATATACCATACAATTGTTGTTTTTTTCGAGGAAACTACGCGTATCTTGAAAAACTAAGGTTAATTCTTTTGTGCCTAGATACTTGCCCACCACATATAAGAATTTCATTGGAAACGAAAGATGGCCATGGGACCTCGATTATATTTCTTATCTAAGGCACCCATAATACGCTGTGAGAAATCCAATATCAAGGGCTTTTTTTAATATTCCATATTTCGAACGGTTGTGCCATCTAAGAAAATTAGAAAGCTAGGCACACCTTAGTTGTAGCCAGCCCTCACTTTCTGTTACAGCTGCATTTGCTAAGCTGAATTAATGCGTTGATTACTTTATTTTAGCCACGAATATAGCGCTATTACGTGTCAATTTTAAAGAAAGGCCGCAGTGACGCGATTCCTGTAGAATTTGTAAGTGAAATCTGTAAACCTTACAAATCTACCCATATATATGATCTCTTGCAGGATTTATTCAAGCTACATTACACCTGCTGCGCCCCATAGCTTGAGCCAAGGGTTATAAATAAACCATTAGAAACAGACGATGGAAACCGGTGGTGCATTGCTGGCAGCCACTTAGGACAGCGCAGAAAATTTTTATTTTGTACGTGGGGAAGTGAGGTTATTCGCTTCAAGTACTAAATATTCACTTTAGACAATAAATAGGACTTACAGAGTCGGTGAGCACGTTCGGAAACCCCTGTTTCAATATTTGCAGTTAGAAACCTCATGTGTACCTTTTTTTTCCAGCTGTAGATAAATTCCGGGTTATGTAGATACCGAAACCGTTACCAGCCCATTCGCGCACCTCAACTGTGCTGCTCACAACATGATTTTGAGCGGACAAAACAACCTGCCGCTAAGATTGCTAGCCCCATGCATGAGTAAGGGTGATATGCTGGCGATGGTTGCTTCGCGTCGGCCCTTTGGCACACATGAAGGCTCGAGTTACAATGAGCGCGCCGAACTTTGCAATGCGGATAATGACTACAAAGCGGTAAGGATATAAATGAGTTTAACAGTATTTTTCAGCTGTAAAATACAAATACAGTCTTGTTGGACGATGTGCTGGCGCGGACGAAGAAACCATAGGCAACTTGTAGGTCTAACGCTACACAGGGCTGTCGAGCCAAACCAAGTCCTCAATTGTATTGTCCGGGAATCAGATTTCTGTATTTTCGTGGTTTCCTATTGTATCTGGCGTTCAAAATGCAGACGTGAGGGTTCTTTATCTCAAATAATCAAACGTGGATTGTGCCGGTACTCTTCAAAGTAGCAACACCATTTATTGTGTAAGTCATTAATCAGTAATTTAGGTAAATAATGTCAATAGGGATTCCAAACAAAACCTTTTCTGTGGCGCTCAAGGTAGCTTCCAGCAATATATATCTGGTTTCCTTTGCCTGGCTCCGAAATGTTTTTTTTTATCCCTTAGATCAAATTTGCTTGGACAAGCAGTATATGTGTAAAAATGATGCACCTGTGAGCTACCCGTTTAAGTGAGCTCCCGTTTAAGTGAACTACCCACAAAACCAGTCAAAAGCGTATATCAGCTAACCAGCGGCCAGTGCAGCAGTCGTGGGCTTAGATCGCTTGTGTATATTATATCTAGCCATTTAAAAAAAAATGAAAATGGTCGCCGAACATTCTCTTGGCAACGATTATTAGTATAAACTGTTTGCACATCGCAGAAAGCGTAGGAGCGGCAAAAAACTAGCGCGCCAGTCATATGCGGAGACAGCCGATAATCAAGCACTAATTCCTAGTGTGGGATGAAACACTGGCTGTCTCAGCCGTATTGCTGTGGAGGCGATCAAAATGCAACGGGGCACATGCTATGCAATGTATGTGCGTCTTTCATCCTAATAAACCCAAGGCAGCTGAAACTAGTCTGGAACTCATCAGTATAGTGTTTCTCATTGACCATAAATTTCGGTACATGAATCCTGGAATTTTCTACATCTTCCTAAAATAATGCGCGCGATTTTATATGCCTCGTAATAGTGTTGTAAATTTTGTTTCCTCATTGTTTTTGTGCAGGTGCCATTTGCGAAAAAGTTGGGGTGGACGATTTGGAGGCACACGCATTTATTCGCAGGTGGCTGCCTGGCTCCTGTGACAGGGGGGGGGGGGGGGGGAAGAAAAAGGCGTTATGCTGAAACCTCCCCTGGCGAACCAGGCATGCCACCTGTGAATGCAATTGCAGGGTCAGCCCCCTCACTACGCCTATGAGTGTGCCCTCCAGCTCCCTGGCCCCTTCCACTTCCCGAGAGCCCGCCCTGCCCTGACCAACCCTGCCACTGCCCCGCTAACTGCTGCTGTGTGTGCCCTCAGCACTGGCTAGTAACAACTGCCGTCTATAGTAACAATTGCAATAAATATTATCTTTTTGTGAACCATGTCCTTGTTTTGTGAATATCTACTGGTTGCTCATGAGCAACAATTTGAATTTATATGGCCACTCCTATTTGAAAGGCCATTATTGTCCCAGCAAGTTCGATGTGCTGTCACGAATATGGCTAGAATGAAAAAGGCTGCATTTTATGGCCTGCACAGGCAGTGGCACAAAATGTGTAATCTTGACATCATCAATGGCACATGAATGGAGTAGCCGGTGTACCCATAAACCATTGGATTAATATTGGTATCGACAATATGCGGCATGAATGGAGTAGCGAGTGCACCTGCAATGGCTAACCATTGGTATGATATTGGCATTGACAATGGGCCATCAATGGAATAGCTGGTATTAAACAAATATTGGTAATACAATGATGGTATAATGCTGGACAGTATTGGCAAGAATCATGGTGCATGAATGGAAAGTCTAATATTGTGCCTACA
>JAJIZL010038733.1:0-17350 GCA_023969395.1 Amblyomma maculatum
CAGCTGCTTTTTGTGGGCCCCGTAATTGAAAGCAACGCCTTCAGAAACGCGTTAAATGTTCAAAAATGTATTCTCTTCAACAGTTTCACTCCAGGCTGTCAAAGCAGGCGGACGTTGATAAAACAGTTGAGCACTCCAGTCTTTAGAAATCTGTAGAATCGCCTTCAGTTTGTAAAATTATTGGAATAGGTCACTTTCCGATCGCTGGGACATGACCCTCATGACAGCGCTTTCACGTGAATAAGGACCACACCAGACCGAAAGCTTGTCTCATATAACACAGCTAACCAAGGTATACCTTACAGCATTGTGTTGATTTTTATGGTGCATAAGCGACTAATGCTGCCATTCACCAAGAACAAGGTTTAATGTATTTATTTGTGTGTAAAGACTAAAATGTTCTTTAGGATGTAGCTTGTTTAGGAACATTTTAAGAAACCAAAAGTGCAGGAAATTTGCACGTCTCTCCTAGGATTTCAGTTGAGAAGAGCGTGTTGTCGGGCTAGTTGGTTCTGCATAGTATATAAGAGAAATGCGCAACAACTTAAACAGGACACTTATTCTCTTATTTATTTCCTATGATCATGCTGGGATGGAAAGGGATCTGTTGCAAAATTGTACAAAATGTTTTCTCTTATTTTCTCGACTCTGGCGCACGTGTAAAATATGGTTTATTGTTAGTTCATCTCCACACTCCTTGCATATTGGTTTTTCCTCTTTCATAAGTATGAAGCTGTGTGTAAGGTGTGGGTATGTGTTTTGTGAAGATGACCTGAAATGGCCTCCATGTTGTGTTTTTGATTACTGCATGATTTCCATTCCTTAATGACAGGTTTGACAAGTATAGTTTGTAGTTTATTTCAATGTTTCAAAAATCCTGCCATTTCACTCACATTTCTTTGTACAAGCTTCTTGGTATCTTCATGCAGCATACTCACCCTCTGTAATTTAGCATTGCGTCAAGGTAACCTGGTTATTTCTTTTCATCACCTTTCAAGACAACTGTCCCGATTTCATAAAGTGTAGGGTTTCTGACGACAGGAATTCCTTGGAAGTCATAGAAATAAATGAGATCCACAATCATGAGCTGTCTAGGGTATGCATATACATGTCCATCGCTCAGTGGAATGGTGTCAGTACGCTGTTAGAACAGGTCTTGTGGTAACAACAACCATTGTCTGAAATGGCCTTTTAATGGGCATTGAAATGCTATGTAACTACAGGTACTGATAGAACTCTTGATCATGTTATGTGATGATGCGATCCTTGCATGCATATAGGTATACATTTCAAAATCTGCAGTGCACCACTTGACCATTTGCCACTAGTTTGTGTGAAAATGTATTTTTCATGCATGTTAACCAGTATTTAGCAGATGACCCCTGTGCACAAGCCAAAAGTGCCACGAGCCAAATGTCACGAGGCCACACGACATGGCAGGAGGTGTTAAGTCAAGCTTACAAAGTTATATTTGAAATATGTTCTGGGACGTTTCAGCTCCAATTAAGAAAGGTTGAGGCTTACAGAGGTCTATGCCAGGTTGTCTATCACCTAACAGGGCAGCCTACGACCGTATGCTAATGAGTATATCTGAGATAACAGAGACATGAATTAAGGAATTAGTAATTATGTTTGTAGCAAAGGGCATGTAAATTAACGGGAATCCACAGTGGGATCTGCAGACAAGAACCATTAATGCTGGCACACCATACCCTTACAGGTGGAGATTAGGAGTCTCCCTAATTTTTTTTTCTGCTCAAAGCTTGTCATTTCCTTCATTCTTCCAGATGAGGAAGATGTGAAAATGATAGCATGGAAAATTCCAGAGACCATCGTTAACAAGCATGCTGATCCCAACAGCGTAAAAAGGAATTTCAGAAAAGATGGGTGACTAGTAATGCTGCCAATAGTTGAAGCTAAGTGGAAAGGCATGAAATTGAAATGCAACATATGCAGAGATATGTTGCGAGACGACCAGTCTGTGGTGTGCGACATCTGTCTCCGTTAGTTTCATCAAGTGATTGGCCAAAGCAGATGGGGCTTGTGGTTTTGTGATAAGTGCAGTGTAGTAGCATAGATGCAACCTTGCCCATTAATAATTGGAGTGGAGTAAGTGCATTGTTTTTTTGTAAGATGTTCATGATTTCCATGCAAACATTATGAGAATTTTTTTCCTAGAGAATGTTTGCTGAAATGTGAATATAATGTGCAATAAAACTAGTGTTTTCTTGCTATTTACTTTCCCTTGTATACATTAGTTCTGTGAAGAAAACCCAGGCTAGAAGGAAATGTAATGGCATGCATTTTGATACTTGGCCCCATTGTGCTGGCTCAGTAGTTAGTGCTTGGCTGCTGAACCCAAAGATGCAGATTTGGTTCCAGCCAGAGCAGGAGCATTTCAATAGAGGCGAAACAATAGGCCGTCATGCACCGTGCGGTGTCAGTGCATGTAAAAGAACCCCAGGTGGTCGAAATTATACCGGAGCCCTCAACTATCGTGTTCCTCATAGCCGTAGTTATTTTGGGATGCTAAACCAGATATATATCACATCATACTCTGAGTAAGATGCTATTCATGGTCAGTTAATCATACACTAAACGATCAATTTTTTTCTGCATGGTACAGCAGCTGTTGTACAATTCTACTTTAGCCTTCATGAAGAATATCACACTGGCTCCACATGGCCTTCTGTTGACCCTTGATATGCGTCACAATCACACACCCGAGTATGTATTTGTCTAAGGGCACCTATGCATGCAAGGAGGGGACCGTTACTTTCCATTTGTCCGAACTGATATGCACGATCCACATCATTTCTGTAATTCAACTGCCTGCTATTTGAACTGTCCAGCATTGATACAAGTTTCAAAGAACTGCAATTAGCAAATTAATCCAAGCAGGAAACCATGCCAAGAACTGCTTTGGTTTCATCTTTAACAACTGTTTGAGAACTAAAATTAGCCAAATGTTGCAAAACATAGATGAGAGGTTACAAAATCTAAAAAACAATGCAGCCTACCTGTGGCATGTAGCGTTTCACATCCTAAAGTGACATATGTAGCTATGAAAAATACCGTAGTGGAGAGCCCCAGACTAATTTGACTGCCCGGGCTTTGTACTTTGCGTTGACATCTTGCAGGAAACAGAAGCATTTGCATTTCACCTGCACCAAAGTGCGACTGCCATCACTGGCATTAAACATCACGACCTTGGGGCAAGTAGCCGAACGTGCCACTAAGATGTCGCAGCGTCTACGTACATGCTATACACGTCAACCTTTCTAGCATTAAAGCTGTCACATGCATGGCAGATATTCATGTTCAGCTTTGGACTGACAAGTTTAAAAGTGTACTATTTGTGTTTTTCTAGCATGAAAAACAAAGAAAACTAAGGAAAAACGAAAAAAAAAATGAACATATGTTGAAAAAGCACTAGTCATTAACACATAAAGCATATTCGTTCCTTTATTAATAATAAAGTGACCTTCAACAATAGTACAAAGCCTGAACATTTAGGAAGGTGCTGTGCCAGGCAGCTATTTTACAGAAACCTGGACCATTTCACCTGTAGTAATGCGCATCCCGGCGGTGTGGGCTGGGCACTTATTTTTCGGTCCACTAGCTCCAACATGCGAAAACTGCATCATGTGCATTCCCATTTTCCGAGTTTTGAGCTCTGTAGTGCAGGCTAACAAATTGTCGATGACGACTTATTTTCGTCTGATTGTTGCACAGCGCGTGTAAATAAATTACCACTGCACCTAATAAACACTGACATGCACGTGCAACATCGCCGATCATAAACGGACACACTGATGTCCGTCCGGACATCGGCGCACTCATCACAGCACTCTTCGTAGTCTCACACAGCACTCTAGTAGGACGTAATCCGTACATCACAGCATCTCACGGTAAGCACAAGCCACACCTCCAATAAACACGAATGACGCGATGCTTGGGCTAGAGACACGCCGGCGGCACCCAGCTTTTTCAGCGACTACGTAGAACTTGCAGCACCAAACCTCAATGCGAGCAGAAAGCGGTGTGTTACGTGACGCACCTCATCACAGATGGAAGTGACGAAACTTTGAAGAATCAAAACTACATAACGACCGTCGTAGACGTTAATGCACATGATAACGAGGACCAAATGAGCGGGCGTGCGGGCCGCGGGCTGGCCGTCAACACCGCGATTACATGCGCTTGCGACCGTGCCGCGGTCCAACTCACGTAAACCTATCATCATGCCATCACGTAGTACATCACCCATTCTAGGCACTATTCTTGCCACTGTACTATTCTTTGTAATTTCACATTTCACGCATGCAGTAGTACATACTTCCTGTACCTCATACCAACTTCGATTTGGCTACATATGGCTACCATGTTGTTGTTACAACCACATCTGGGGATCTAGGATCCGTCCGGCTTTCCCGACGGATCCCATATCGGAGAAAAATGCGTTGGGTCCGTCGGAAGAACCCTACCGATCGGGTCCGTCCGCCGTACCTCTGAAAAATATTTCCCGGATCCGTCCGTCGTATCCAGAAGAAAAACGCACCGGGTCCGTCGGACGTACCTTTAGCCACAGCCTTTTAAATATATAGCTGCTGCTGCGTCGGCGGCGAGAGTGGGCTCTCAGTCGAGCGGCGGCGCTGCGGTTGCTGCCACTGGCCGATACTCGTCAAACTGTGGTCCCTAGTATAGTGAACTAGAATACTTTCTAGTGGCGCGACCGGCGGCGGCTGCGGCCAGCTGGGGTGAAGCGAGTTGACACTGACGGCCGGCAGGGGCGCCGCTGCGCCTTCTCCTAGCCTCCGGCGCGCGCGTTAGCAGCACATAGCAATGCGGTGTGGAATTTTTCTCGCTTTGCGCGCGCGCTGTCTCGCAATTAACTGCACTTTAGCGTTCGTATATTGCTGTTAAGTAGTGGTAGCAGTGAGCAGGAACTATGTAGCACCAGTGACAGTGAATATAATGAAGTTGTGGCGAAAAGAACTGATTCCCACTGTTTTGCTTCAGGCTGCCGCACCGGCTACCCGGGTCGGGGCGCGCCAAAAGCGTCGTTTTTTCCGCACGAGGAGATGACGAGTTGGGATAAAAATTTGAGCGGAACTACGCGAAACATGCTAAGGGACGATAAGAGACTCATAGAACTATCAGCAGTGCGTGAGCACCGTTTTGAAGCACACCACGTATTGCACGACTACGTTCATATGTAATCGACGGCGGTTGAAGTCGTTAGCTCCCGGTGCCATATCGACGCTGCTTCCGGGGTGTCCAGCCCAGCTCTCTGTTAAAACACTTAAACGGAGGAACGAAAGGAAAAGATCTGCTTGTGAAACAATTCCACCGCTAAGCAAGAAGCCGTACCAGGACGTGAACAGCGCTGACAACGAACATCAAGAGCCGAGATAGCATGGCTGCTACAGAATAATCGCCTTTCTCGCTTCAGGTGGTCCGTGGCATTCGCCGAGCTGGTGCCGCATCGAGGATGAACATTTCGGCTATTATTGCGTTATTGCTACGTCTACTTTGAAAATACAAGCAAGGCTTGTGTTTACGCATGAGCGAGCTGTGGTTTTCAACCCTGTCGGAGCAAACGCTGAGTGATATATGCTTAGAAAAAAAAAAAAAACAGTTGTCTTTGTTAGTGACGCCGAAACAGCTTGTATCACTTGTATTTGCAATGGTCAATGACGGATGATAAATATAGGCAAATGTTGCCGAACTTGTGTAACTGCACTGGACTAATTGCAGGCAATAAGAATTAGCAATATTTACATAACTGTGAATAAAAATTCAACTTGCTACAGCATCGTCATGTAGTTTGTAATAGCTATTTACTGTTAATTAGTAATTGTGAATAAAACAACTTTCTCCTATGTAATCAAGTCATATCATTCTATTAGTGCAGGTTTAATTCAAATACCTTTAATTCGCTAATTAGGAATAAATATCCAACTTTATGCCCCAACATCGTCATATATATGTTGGATGGCTTCTGTTGAGTATCACTGCTGCGGGCAAACTATAAGTCTTAATTAGTTGCCAATAAAAAGTTACTTGTGATTTGATATTGAACTTTATGCTGCAGTTTCACGTCATATACATCGAGGGATAGCTATTATATTGATTACGATTGAACTACGCTAGTTGCAGGTCTTAAGTGCCGTTAGTTAATTGTAACTAAAGAATAAAAAAATAATACTACGAGCAACTCATATCGCTTAAAAGGTCTCAGCGAGTAGAATCCAAAAACAAACGCTATACAGAGCTATCGCTCATCTACCTCGGTTGAGCCATAATTAAACCACTTCCACTTTGCATTTTAGAGATGTTGTATTGGCGTAACACTTTGAATGGTTCTTATACAGTACGTCCATCTCAATTGTAATATCTCTATGCAGGACCATATTCATGGTGTCATACAAGTAATAAAATCACGATTCCCAGCTATAGCACTGCGTCCCAACTCTGAATTAGTCGACAGGGATTCGACCTTTTCTGTCGTTTCTGTCAGAATGGCAACGCCACGCAAATGGGCAACGGGGCTTTCTAAGTCCGTCCCTGCAGTAACTGGACCGCGTGTAACACTATGCAGTGCGCTGTCGTTGTTGTATAGCGGTAAATAGATCATAACTACAAGCGCATCAATTTCACTAAACAATTTATGAGCTCAAAATACGGCATACAATTTAGCTTAAACGCTTCACTTCTGAAAGTGTGTGAATATTAAATGGCTGTGGGTATACACACATGATATTGCTTGCGGGTCTTGACCTTCAAAGCACAGTAATAGTCGCACAGATAATTTGCTCTGGATGTCATGCTGACGGGTTGTCGTTCTGCGGTGGAGTTTCGCTCCAAAAAATCACTCTGCAAGTCGAAGTTTGGCCGACGACGCGACAGTAGGAATGTTGTATTTTTGGTTAGTTACTATAGGCGAGGTTTCGGACACGCATTTTGATCCTTAAGAAGGCTAGTCATTGTAACTGTCAGGCGGAGAGCAGCCAGAAGGAATAAATATGCAATTATAATTAGTAAATGAGATAAAAACCCAAGATAACAAACGAGCGTTTCAAAATTCCGCGAATTCCTGTGACTATGAAAAGTTGCGGTGGCGCCATCTCATGGCGTCAGTTAGAAAAGGGCTCGCCTGCGCCTTGCCGCTCGCGCCACTAGAGAGTATTCTAGTACACTATAGTCCCTAGGAAGACTTTCCGGGGACGATAGTCAAACTGCGTCTGCGTTGTTGAAACTCGCCGGTTATAAAAAAAAAAAAACTGCTGGAGTGGGCTGGGGTGAAGCCTGCGGTGGCCTGCCAAGCGCTTGGGAGCGCTGTTCGCGGGCGTTGCCAGTATGTTTCAAGCGCTAAAAGGATTTTTAAGTTTTGATGCAATGCTGTGGGCAATCAGGTGAGCCATACTGGACGTCTCCGAACCGATTTGAACGACCTTTTTTAAAGATATCGACGATATCCTAGTACCGGGGCGTTTTCGCTTTTCTACTGCAGTGCAAAAGTCGCAGCCCTGTCAATGTTAAGACTGAGTGATTCCGTACGCAGCAACGCTAGTATTATAGTTGCATACCTAGCTTATGCGGAGCATCACTGCATTAATTACCAGTCCTAATTAAACATGGTAAATTAATTATCTGCTAATAAACTTTGGATTTTATGAGACATTATCGAGTCATATATGTCATTAGATACCATATGTCGAGTATCATTCGACTGGGTTAATTTAGCTCCTAATTAATTACTGCTAGTTAGATAATTGTAATAAACATTAAATACATGTTTTAGCTCCCTGTGAAAATCGCAACTTGTCTTACTGGTTTAGGAAAAAATTCCCAGCTGGTACCAGTTGGTTCCAACTGAGTTCCCATTGGTTCCAATGGGAACTTAGTATAGGAACTCAATGGGAACCAACTGGAAATTGTTCCGTAAACTAGTAAGACCAGCTGCGATTCGTATATTGTTGAATAGCTTATGCCGAGTACAATTACACTGGACTAACTGCATGTCTTAATTATCGCTAATTAGTCAGTTGTGATTAAACCTGAAATGGTGACTCTTTCAAGAAATATATCGTGTCGTAGCTTATATCGAGTGCAGTTCTACTAAACCAATATCATTACATTACATTAACGGACTAACTGTTGATGATTAGTAATCATGATTAAAATTTAACTTTACACTGCAAAGTAGTCCCATTGCTGAAATCGTCTCGACGAATAGAATCCAAAATCGAACGCTAAACAACGCAAAAGCTACCCCAAACAGCTAATTTATCCATGCAAACCACAGGTAATAGCGCGAATTAGCGTAATTAATTAAGACGTGCAGTTAATGCACGACTGTTGTACTCTGCATAAGCTATCCAACGATATACGATGTAGCTGTAGCATGTGCTTTATTACTTATTCACAACTGTCTAATCAGCAATAATTAATTAGGATCTAAAATTGTCCCAGTACATATGCTATCTAACGACATATCACTGGATGATGTCGCATAATTAAAATCCAAACCTCGTTAACAGTTAATTCACCATGTTTAAGAAAGACATCCAATTAATACAGTGCAATTATACTCGACATAAGCTACGCAAATATGTAATACTAGCGTTGCAATGGTTTCATTCCAAAGTTTGACATTGATGCTGAGCTGCGACTTTTGCACTGAGTAGAGCGAAAAACTCCCCAGTACTCGAATGTCATCGATATCTTAAAGAATCCAGGTGGCTCAAATAGATGGCTTACCCGATATAGAACCTCAAAGAACCTGCATCAGAACCTAAAAGTCATTTAAGCGCTGAAACACACTGACAACGCTGGCGAACAGAGCTCGCAAGCGCTTGGCAGGCTACTTCTTGCCCCCCTCAAGATGGCCGCCTTAGGCTGCACCCCAGCCCATTGACTTCCACTCCAGCAGTTTTTTTTATACCCTCCTTAGACTCATCTTCAAGCAGAGCGATATCGAGACGGAAGTGGAAGAAACAAGTTACTGCACGAGCGCTGTCTAGCAAAAAATCTTTTCTTTTTAATTTCCAAAAAGGGTTAGTTATATAGGCACCAAACACAACCACAACCAATTTTAATTACAACTCACAATAAAACCACGATAGCCCTTAAAAGCAGTGTGCGCGCGCAGAGGGAGGTTAAGGGTTAGCAGGGGGGGGGGGGGGGGCATCAATGAATCATTATTTATTTCTCTTCTAAAATGAAGAAATGGGACTACGGAAAAAGATGCAAAAGCAGCTTGAAGTCCGGCCCGGCATGGAGGAAGGAAAGCGCTCCTTCCTCCATGGCGGGCAGGGCCCGATTATTGTGATGAGCGCCTGGTTAAAAAAAAAAATAAAAAATAACAGGGCGCCATAACCCCGCATACGTCACATACCGCATAAGTATACGTCACAGATCGCAGGACGGCGCCCCAGTTCTTCCGATCGGAGGTTACACACATCGCAATCATGATGGTGAGCGTCCTGTTGAGGCACTTTGTCAGGCTAGTTTTCTGTTGATGGTAGGAAATAGAATAGCTGTATTATGTGCCACAGAGCCGGAGCAGTTCTTCCACAACATCGGCAGTAAACATGCCGGCCAACTACTGATCACTCGGGGCGCACCGTTACGAAGGAGTTTGTTCAGCAAAACATTTTAAGCCGTTCGGCGCTGCCGAACATTCATATCGAGTGTTATAGCTAAGGAAACACCATAAAGCATTATTGCTTCATTTGTCGGAATTGATTGATCGAGTAATTGATTTGGCAAATTGATCGATGGCGCCATCTGTTGTCACAATGTTGCGGTATTTTTTAATTATTTTTTAGGATATATTATCACGTGATTTGCGTGAAGTCACGTAGTGAGCGCACTGTCTCAACGCCGAGGCAAGCACCTGTCTCAAGGACCGATTACGGCATCACCCCAAATTCGCTGAATGGCGCATGATGTCATGCATGACATGCAAGGTGGCCCCGTGGAGAGAAGCCGGAAACGGAATGGTGTGCTCTTCAAGAAGTGCTCAGCTAAGGTGCTCGTCTGCTGCCGCTTGTCGACCCTCGTCTGCTGCCGCTTGTCGTCCCTCGAGTCCGCTGCCGCTTGTCGTCCCTCGTCTGCTGCCGCTTGTCGTCCCGGCATTTTTCTGTGGTGCCGTCTTGCATTGTGTTTTCCCATTAGCTCGCACGACTATTTTATGCGGACATACCATCTGCTGCATCAGAACGTCGCCTACATATCGCAGCTGTTAGTGCAACTACTGGGATATGGAGTATCGCGCTGGTCGCTACCTAAAATCACTACAGTGAAGTTAACATATGTTAGCGCTCATTGCTTCAAGGAACTACTGGTATGTGGAGTACTATGCTGGTCGCTCATAAACCATTACAACAATCTAACATTTGTTAGATTGCCATAGTGGTTTTACGCAGCGACCAGCGCAATACTCTTCATCCCTAGTTCCTTGAAACACTAACAGAGCTTAAATACATTAAATATGTTTGTTAAACAGAACATTAAATATGTGTGCAGCTAATTTCTGTCAATGTGGAGGTGATAAAGTCTGTAGTCATAGGCCTGGTGAATTTCCATGCCGCAAGTCGTACTCTGTTGCACGTAGCTCTGCAATGACGTCATTTTGATGCAACTGGTTTGGCTTATAGGGTTTAACGCCCCAAAGACACTCAGGCTAACAGGGAAGTCGTAGTGGTGGTGGTGAAAACTTTATATTTGGGAGCCTTAAGGGATTACATGCTAATGACGGGTCGGCTCTTGGCTGCGTGTTGTGGCCGGAAGCTGGTGCTTCCAGCGACACCCAAAGCCCAGTCCGTCAGCCGCTTTTGAACGGCCGGGCCAGAGCTGGACACCCCAGCCTCCCATCGCTCGAGGTCGGAGAGTTGCCAAATGGCTGGAGGGTGGAATTCCGAGCATTTGATCATAATATGCTCAAAATCAGCTTTAGGTTCCCCACACAGGGTGCACTGCTGCGAGAACAGTCCTGGATGGATCAAAGATAAGAAAGCAGGGGATGGGAATGTACGGGACTGAATTTGGCGCCACGTCACCTGTTGTAGCTTAGTCATAGATTTATGAGGAGTAGGGTAGATGGTTCGTTGATCACGGTAATGGAGAGAGATTTCGTGATAGGATACCATGCGCTCGCTAGCATCTCCCCAGGCAGTGGCAGTCCCTGCTCGGCTGACGTATCCTCGAGCAAAAGAGTGAGCTGCTTCGTTGCCTGGGTGACCCGTGTGAGCGGGCACCCATATTAGTTGAATAGGGTGTTCGGGTGGGGGGAGGAAGGCGAGGAACCGGAAGGCTGGGGTAGAGATCCGACCGCGGGCGAAGTTCCGTACGGCGGATTTAGAATCGCTAAAGATGGTTGTGGCTCGGGTGGTAGCTATGTCGAGGGCAACCGCCGCCTCCTCCGCCTCCAGGGAAGTGGAGGCAAAAGTTGTACCGGCCGCGACCAGTTGCAAAGAGTTGGAAACAGCGCTGAGGGCGAACGCTGGGCGAGAGGGGTATGAGGCAGCGTCTACGTAAATGGTCTCTGGCTGGAAGCCATAGTGTTTGTGAAGAGCTTCTGCGCGTGCCTTGCGGCGAGTGACATGGTGCTCTGGGTGCATATTATTTGGCAGGGGATGCACCTTAAGAACGCGGTGTATCGCAGGGGGAAGTGTATGTTGTGTAGAGCAGTGACCGGGAGGTGAGAGATGGAGGCGAGCAAGGATGTTCCGGCCGGTGAGGGTAGATGATAATCGCTCCAACTGGGCTGAGCGGTGGGCTTCCGTGAGCTCAGTTAGGGAGTTATGGATGCCCATGTGAAGAAGGCGTTCATTGGAAGTGTAGCGGGGTAAGTTGAGGGCGGCCTTGTACGCCTGTCGGATAAGGGCGTTAACCTTGTCTTCCTCCACCCGCGTGAGGAAAAGGTAGGGGAGCGAGTACACAACACGGCTCAGGACAAATGCCTGTACCAGGCGTCTGAGGTCATGCTCGCGCATGCCACGATGGCGATTGGCTATGCGGCGAATGAGGCGGTTTGTTTGATGAACCATCACCGTCAGCTTAGTGATGGTTGCGGTATTCCTGCCATTGTTTTGTATCAGAATACCAAGAATCTTGATGTTGTCCACTTCTGGTATCCGGGTGTTGTCAATTGTCAAGAAGATGAGGGGAGGAGGGCCTTTGTCTGTACGACACCTAGGAGGTCGGAGTATGAGAAGCTCCGATTTGGTAGGGGAACAAGCCAAGCCGACATTTGCAGCAAAAGATACTACAATGTCTGCTCCGGCCTGTAATGTATCTTCCATTGCGCCAATGTTACCTGTGGTGGTCCACAGTGTAATATCATCGGCGTATAAGGAATGGGACAGGGCAGGGATTCGGTTGAGGGCGTGTGCCATGAGGATAAGGGTAATATTAAAAAGCAGTGGAGAGAGGACAGAACCCTGTGGGGTGCCAATGCTACCGAGTTTGAAAGATGGAAATGAGAGCGAGCCGATGGTGATTTCTGCTGTGCGATGACTAAGAAAGGCGGATATGTACTGGTGGACACGCGAGCCGACTTGAAGCGATGAGAGAGCATCTAAAATGGCTGCGTGACGGACATTATCAAAGGCCTTTGTGAGATCTAGGGCAAGAATTGCTCGGGGGCGCTTTGCGTGGCGGGGGTGAAGGACATCTTCTGACAGTTGCAGCATAACATCCTGTGTGGAGAGATGTGGCCGGAAGCCGACCATTGTGTCAGGGACGAGGTTGTGGTCATCGATGTGGTTCTGGAGGCGTGCGAGCACAACATGTTCAAAGAGTTTGCCAAGACAGGAAGTTAGAGATATGGGTCGGAGATTCTTGATGTCGAGTGGTTTGCCGGGTTTAGGGATAAATGTGATACGGGCGTGTGTCCACTGGGCCAGAAGAGTTCCCGTGCGCCAGCATTGGTCGAAGAGGTCCGTGACCGCATCGACAGACGGGTCATCCAAGTTACGAAGCATCTTATTTGTGACTCGGTCCGTCCCCGGAGCTGATGTCGTCCTGAGGAGGTGCATCGCCTTCCTGACTTCAGCTGAAGAGATTTCCTCATCGAGGGTAGGGTTGGGAGAACCGGTGTAGGAAGGGAGGGGGGTAGAAGGGGTTGTAGTGATGTACTGATCTTTTAAGGTCTGAAGGAGGGTGTCATCGTCTAGGGGAAGGTGATGAATAATGCGGGTAATATTCTTACGCTGCGTGGCCTTGGTGTGCCCAGGATTAAGAAGGTAGCGTAAAAGCGACCAGGTGTCTTAGTGGAGCGCTCCGGAAATTTCGACTTCTACCGTTGCACTAACATCACACAGCACACGGGCACCTTGCTTTTCGCCTTCATCGAAAAGCGGCTGCCGCGGCCAGGTTTCAATCCCGCATCCTTGGGCACAGGAGTTTGAGCACCCTGACCACTGCACCACTGCGGCGGGGCGATGGTCGAACTATTCTTGCTATATAAGAAGCTCACGCATATCCGCACAACGCGATCTGCAATTCAAAAAGAGATCAATATAAGTGAAAACGAAGCTTTTACGAGCTAGAACAACCCAAGATACGAAATATTCGGGTCGCCCTCACTAGCCGATGTCGCAAGTAAAATTCATGCGTCGAACTTGTTTACAGGCGCTGATCCCTGTGCTATACCGCCATCCAGTTCAGCACGGCGGCTATACCTATATATATCCTCTGCCACGGCTGCTCGATGGAAGCGCACTAGGTGCGGCCTGCTAAGTCGCCCGAAACCGGCGGGAGGCGCCTACTTTCAGTCGCCACCGCCGCGGCGCCACCGTTCGGGGACAGCCGCGCGCGGAGAGCTGCGCCTGGCTGCGCTTTGAGGGAGGCGTCTACGTGGTAGAAGCCTTTTATTTTAAGGATATAAGAGCTCCGCTTCACACAATTTGGCAACAAGAATTAATTATATACTGTCATGTCTAGTGTGACCATGTCAGCACTTAGCGCTTGCTCGGCAAGGATGTATACTGGAGTGTACCCCGAAAAACTTATAGTGACAGTTGTTCAAGGCCACTCGATCGGAGAGCTCGCATCACCGTGATGTTGCATTCGGATCCAGTTGTTTGTCACATTAAAATGTGACCCGGCTGTGAACAATTCGAAGCTGTTCAGCTGCCATGGTAGCCTAATGCATAACAGCTAATTAACTATGTCGCCAATTCCGTGTGTCATTTTCATACCATTTACTCATTCCTGCATACAGCTTTTATACACAAATTGATGTCAACCTGATCTAAGCTGCTAGCGTTATCAAATAAAAAAAGTCCTACTATGAGCAATCTCTGTGAAAATGCAACATGCAACCAACCTTTCTATCTCATTGTGACAAATTTTACGGTGGAAATATGAAGATGTTTATTAGGTTAAATCTAGAGGATAACCTGGGATCTTCTACTGAGTTGGGGACCTTAAACTTTGTACGCCAGAACGCTATCCGTCATGGCTTCCCGCATTTTGCATGGCCGGACAAAGTAAGCGCGCTTGATAGAGCCGGTCTGCCTCAAGGTGCTATACGTATATGCGCCGAAAGATCTTATTACTATTTTTATTGGCTGCTCGCAAACCCATACAATTTTGCTGGTTCGTAATTTTCAATGGAAGAACGCGCATCGAGTGTTACTGCTGTGAAACTCTTAGCTGTGATCACAAGAATGTTCACGTGTCAGAGCACAACTGCAGCCGAGATTCAGCGAGCAGCCGAGTACTCTTATTTAATGGCCACACAAAAAATTGGAAGAAAATTACCGATCGCAGACGGAAAACCTTTTTTGATAGAGGTTTATGCCATAGCCATAAACATCGCTCCACTGTTGAGTTAACATTTCCAGCCCAGCTCGCTATTAGTGGGGGCAGCAACTTAACGATATCTTGCATAGCGCCTTAGCATGGGCACGATCATTGTTTTTATAGATTAGCTGCAGGTACTGTGCACAGTGCGAAAACAATGATAAACTAAAAGTTTACACAGCTTGCTACTTCACCGGACCTCTTCAGACTTCATCATCCTGTTAATGAAGGTGCTCGTAAGCTGACAATGCTTGATTACTTCCTTTGCGGGGAACATCAAGCCTCCATTGTCCTAGGTTTTTATTAACCTGTAACTGGTCCAGTTGACTATATTTCCTGCAACAGGCTTTTGTTCGACTGACATGTCGCCTCAAAACCATTACCAAATATCGCATAAGTTAAGCAACAACCTGGTAGTGATAAACAAAACTTGGGGTTCTTAAGTCTCCTTGAGGAGCCTCGTTAGCGTACCCGTACTTTGCTACCTGCTTATTCATCGTATCCCGTAATTGCTGCCTCGGTCACATATCTTTAGAATGCAGCCTTAAGCCACCGCAATATATGAAATAGCACCCTACACACAGCTATATAAAGCCCCTCTTTACCGAAGCCGTACGAACGTGCCCTATAGGAGTATAGTGTGCCTGACTTGGGATCTAAGGGTCCCGCTTTTAATAATTCCCATTTCACCCTTACATCTTATTGACTCTCTCTGGTTTGGCAGCTCCTGCCACATTGAACATGTCATGTGTTCTCATTGCGGCAGAGGTGTCTGGCCATATCACCAACTAAAGTGCCTCTTACCAGAGAGGCTTTTTTCCGACTTTCCGCCGACAGAGTGGGCGCCGGATTTTCTGTGCAACGTCGCTTTTCATTTTGTCGCATTGGCTCGAACAGTCTCAACAGTATAAACAACTGTTGTATGCACAGGATCCTTTACTTGCAAGGTCACTCAGACTAGCGCGGTAAAATTTAGAACAAATTGCATGCTTATATATAAAAAAAAACCCTTCGTAGCTTTTTCTGATATGTCCTCGCAACATAACCTGCGAGAAAAGCTTCTGGTGCTACCTCATCGTGTTCACCTGCTTCACAACACATCGTTAAGAATCTTATAGTTCACTGGCCAGCTCCCTGGTAACTAAATAGGTTAAACAACGTGACGGGAACACAGAAAAAGAGGACGATACAACTAGCGCGGTTGTGCCGTCTTCTTCTCCTGTGTTCCCGTCACGTTGTTTGCACGGTTAACCTATAATTAATCACCAACAAGTCCAATCTGCTATCCCTTGTAGCAAATTCAATGGCAGCTGATAGGGCATTATGGTTCAGCATCTGGACTTTTTAACCCCAGCGCCGCTTTCATTTCAGAGGAAGCGAGTGCATTTCCACTCCTCGTTGCTGTCTTTGCCTGAAGCGAGCTCAGCAGATAAAATTAGAGGGTCTCTTAGATGTCTTTTAAGCGCAGGATGGCGAAAGCCTACCCTTCTGTCATTTGCCTCTCATCGCTTGCCACAGTTCGTCATTTCAAGTCGTCATTTGATATTGGTCGTTTCTAAGTCATGATGAGTCTGCCTGCGTAGTCATTGTAGCCCTTATCACTCATAACTAAGCAGGTTACTCATTTAGAATCAGCAGTGGTCATTACATAACGTCATTTCACATATTGGTCATTTCGTAGTGATTAACAGTAATGATGAGTCATGCCTAGCTATTATAGTCATTACCACACACCGCTAAGCACTTTTACTCCTTTCTAATCAGTTGCGGTCATTACATGTCGTAGTTTGATACACTGGTCATTACAAATCATTTGTCATTATTAACCATTATTAGTCATTAGCCTTAGTCATTACCTCTGTCAATGTCTATAACTTTTATTGATTACCTATCACCATCAATCATTTTCATTCTTAATCTCCCTCCTTGCACGTCCGCTTTTGCGACTGGCACACCAGTGCACAGATGCGACGCACAGATAACCGGCACAGCTTCTGCGCATAGATTTTCGCTCCATGAGCCTAGAACGGCTTTCGCCTTAAAAAACAAACGCATCCAGTCTCAACGTTAACGTGCTTGCACACGCGCACACAAAAAAAGTTTGCGTTTACCACGCAGACGCGAGATGAACGCGCCCAGAGAGGAAGCAAACCGCGCGCTCAGAGCCGGTGACCCCGGCGGCGACGTGTCCCCGAACAGTGGCGCCCTCAGCAGAAATAGCGGGCGCAACTGTAAACTCCCCAAGGACGCGCTTGCCCATTGACGGCGGCGCGACGCAGCAGGCCGCACCCAGTGCGCTTCCATCGAGCGGCCGTGCCTCTGCTGTAAGCGCTTCACAGGATTGAATCGAAATGTGAGGAACGTTTCTAAATATTGTCTTACATGTATGTTAAATGCGCTCAAATGCAGTTTGCGCTTCACTCATGCAACCAGCAGCTAGCCAACGACCGGTGTGCACGTATAATTGGAAGCTGTGTACATCATCGCACAATATATACTGGCAAGCATAAAACGGTGGTGTGGTGTTTCA
>JAJIZL010038739.1:5578-22394 GCA_023969395.1 Amblyomma maculatum
AACAACAACAACAACAACAACAACAACAACAACAACAACAACAACAAGGACAATTGTTTGATTTCTTCGAAATCACACTCAATGTTTTTTTTTTTTTTTCACGTAGTGCTGTAGCTGTAGGCATGAAGGAATCTTTAAAGTGTATAACGTATACTGTGCGTGGCATCCGGTTCTGGTAATACAGATTATTGGCAGAGGTGTTGTATCTTACACTCTTGTATCTTGTACAATACACTCGCGGCTTCCTCAGAGCACCCTGTATTTTATTTTAGACAAAGATTTTAAGCAAATACCTTTCAAGTAGTTTTGGGTAGTATTCCACAGGGACAAAATTGATTTGAGCATAAATGCGCACCCCTTCCCCACACCATCATGTGCTTTCGGGTACGACCTTGGCAGGAAAATTTTAGCAGACGATCATGTCTTTCACCCTCAGCATTACCTGTTTCAGAAAGTTTGAAAAGTTTCTTAACACAAATGTGCTGTGAGCCCGAATAAGTTGGAAAACATTTAGACTCATGTTACAAAGTGGCTTGTATACATTTTACCATAAAGATATAACTACCACTCGTTAAATGCATATCCAGAAGCACAATAGTGTAAATATAAAATGGTTCCCCTATTATGCTCGTCGTTATAGCCTGGGTCTTTTTGGGACGGTAAACAGTATAAACCAACCACGCGTAGCATGCAATGTTATAACAAGGTCGATTTGTTGGAATGTGAAAATATTGAACGGACATTATTATTTTTGGAAAATATTAGGGGCATTTATTTCATGCCTATCGGAAATTTTCCAGGTTTATTAACATTTATATTGTTGTAGAAATACCAGAGTGCACATAAAGTCACGTGAAATGACAAGCCAAAAGGGAAAGCTCTAAACTATTGACTCGTGGGTTGCGGATCGGTCTGCACCTCTTACACGTATGCTGCAATTGTTTCACCAGGGCAAATAGCAGAGACTGCCGCATCCTGGCATCAGCTAGAACATTTACAGTATAAATATTGTCTTCGTGATACACATTTTACCGAAACTGTGTAAACAGATAAAACACGAGAAAGCTGTAAAGGAACAAAATTACGAACATGGTCAATATGTTTTATTGAACCTCGCACGCGTATCCCACGTAAAATATACATATCAAACAGCAAACTACACGACGAAGGTCCTATCAGTAATTTGCAAGCATTTCTCCATTTTGCGATGGTAATTATTGGTTTTAAAAGCTACACTGACAGCCTACTACGCGTAATCATTCGATAAAAAATATCTGATGCGCGTGCGGCAGCAACACAGGGGCTACCAGCCAGACGTTCATAGTGTGCGTTAGGAGCATTGAAAATAAATGCGCGAGTGAAATGCATATTTTCAGAAATGGAGAGGATGGAATTGTCGGCGCGCTACTTCTTTAGTATCATGCTGTTTAGAAACACCTCGTCGTTTCCTTTTCTACGGCCTTTTTTAAAGCACATTCCCTTCCTGAGCGTGTGCAATGCGGGTTGTTCGTCTCAGATTACAGTCTTCGACACACGAGGTTCTTCTGGTTTTCCAGCTTACCCTTTTTTCCTGCCATCTTAATAATGGTCCCGTGCGTACTACGCGAGAACGCTCGTCTTTAATACATTAACCTACTCTTTCGATGTTCAGATTTCACCCGGCCAACACTTTAAAAGAGAATGTGCACTTATGAAGGCCATAAATAACACCGCAACACGGAAAACCTAAGGCGAAACCCCGAAAAGCTAACCGCTAGGCAAACCAAGCAAAGAGCGCCAGACGTGGGTTCGCTCTTATCTAACTGCGCACCAACCGGCGAGCCGTTGTTGCGTTATAACTGAGCACATTGGCCTTCTCTCCACAACCGCGCCAGTTAGAGTGCCGAGATAAACTGCTTGAAACGCAGCTTAGTTTGCAAGCAGAAAGCATTCCTTACCTTGCCTTTACTTGAAGCTGCCTAGGCTGACCCATGACGTGCGCACCGGTGCCTGTTCACGAGATGCGCAATTCAAGGAGCCGGCTGGCGCGGTCAACCTATATAAACTGCTTGAAATGTATCGTTTTTAGGCAAAATAACGTTTCTCACCTTGCTATCCTGACAAACTTATATTTGGTAAACGTCTACGGTGATGGCGATACTCGGTAATGCAGAACCTGAGCGCAACTTTTATATGTCGCAGAAAACCTGGCGTCTTCGTCGCCAGCTGCTTGAGCGTGAATAATGCACGCATGTTGTTCACAGTACAGTACCACAGTTCATGGTAGATAGATAATTAGCACCTTCTTTTTAATAGTGTGGTGAGAAGTGTCATCTAGCTCGTAATAAATAGTGTGCTCAATATTTTCTAGGCTAATTGATTACTCCCTCTGTATAGTCCAACCCTGCTCCCTTGACCTTTTCCACGAATTCTCAAGTCGCCTCTTATTTGCTTCCCCTGTTTCATAATTTAGCCTGCCATGCATGAACGTCCCGAAACCCCATCTCGAATCCCTGCATCGGCATCCTGCACTGGTGGTTGAAGTTCCTTACGTTGTACAAAAATAATATGTTCAATCGTTTCCCTGTTTTGCATGGAGCAGCAGCAAATGTTATCTGTCCTGCCAAATTTTTCCCGGTAGCATTTTGTCCTCAAGAACGCAGCCCTGGCCTCGAAGAGTGAACTACTATCTTTGAAATTGTCAAAGAAAGTTTCATTTTGAATTTTGATCTTAGCCGTCCTAAAAAACTCCATCTTCGGCTCGTCCAGCATTCTCGTCTGCCAATGGAAATTTTCTAAAGATGTTTCCTTTGTTTTAAGATGGTTCTTCTCTTGTTTTCTTCCTCATAACAGTTGTCTTTATTTGCAAGCAATCTAGATCTTCTCCTCCATGTCGTATCAATACAGCACCGGTACATCACCTGAAAACCTTTGCAGTCCGGCTCTTCTCATTCATTTGCCTCAACCGTTCTTGCAGCTTACTTTTCGCCCCCAGCGCTTCGAACGCCGATCATCCAATATAAGCCTGAACCGCCTCAAATTAGAGCGCGATGGTGATTGCGGGTGAGAAGCCTCACCTGGCGGCTAATCGGAGAAATTTTACGAACCAAATTACAGCGCTGTTCTCACATAGTTGTGCAGCGACAGCTACAGGCAAATTGGCGAAATGTTATTAAAACGAATGAAAGCATCATCAAAAATGCGAGTTTTGGTTTGGTGCTGTGGTGCATGGCATTAGTGCTGCAATTTTGAATGCAGAAAGCAGTAAACACTCGAGCAAGTAGACAAACGGAGGGGGAGGCAGAGTTGGCTCACACGGATCTCTGCGAATTACGCAAGGCGCTCGCCGGAACCCGAGAGGTAGCCCAAGATAACGGGATTCTGGACTGAAGAAATGAAGCCATGGCATTCAGTCTATCAATTTCTTTATTTATATTTTGCATCATACAGTGAAAAAGGAGCCACGGGAAAAACCATTCGAACGCGGTGTGAGGTATCCTTGGCCCCATTCAAGAGGCACTGACAACGGCAGCAAAGAAAACACACATATAGATAGACTAAAAGTTAAATACGCTGCCTCAAATTGCGTGAATACTGCGCATAACTTACAGCCCATGAAATAGAGTACAGTGTCATCTGATGAGCCAGGCAAAGAGATATGAAAGATTAAGCTCGTTAATATCGATGTCTCAATTTATATAAATATTTAGTAAACGTAGTGAAATATTATGAAACATTTGTCGACCGTAATTAGTGCGGCTGGCTGAAACTTCTCAACATTTTGTTCATCTGGTGGTGTCGACTGATATAGCTGGGCATTATCTGGCAGTGCATTTAAGTGTATTCTTCTCGCGCTAATTACTAATGTATAATTTCCGAGACAACCTATCCTTTTCCTCTCTCGAAGCCAGTTGTTCTGCATTTTTTTTTCTCATATTTTTTGAGTTGCTCTATCGGAATGCTTTCTGAACGTGAACAAATAATGCTGGGGGACACGAAATGTTTGCTTGAAAGGTAGGATACGATATATAGTGTGAAGGGTTCCCTAAAGACCTCATCGATGCCATTTATCAGATGTTCCCAGACGTCTGTGCTCCGGATGGCCACAGCATGGGCTGCGAGAGTCTGGACGAAATCATGCGCCGCAAGTTGTCCAGTTTCCCCTTGACCAAGGAATAGCTAACCGAATGGGCCAGAAATCTGCGCTATAAATCAAAATGAAAAGCAAAGTGTCGACAATAGTTATCAAGAAATCGCTGAGGCATCTTAGTTTTCGCTCTCCACACCGGATAATCTTTTTTTTTCTCAAAAATAAGTCACTTATGAACAGCAAAAAAGCAAACAAACATAACAAGCACTTGCTGCACACGCCCACCAGACACCTTCTCGCTTTTTCAAGCACAAAAATGTGCACGCTTGTAAGTGACCTGTGACGCTACTTTTCTGTGCGCAAATCTATTTCACGTACGCCGGTGGAAAACATGGAAAGGTTCACATGCCGCAAGTGAGCAAGATAAAACAACATATCATTGAGACTGTAATCTTGATAAGGGGTTTGTGAAGAGAAAACAAAGAAATGGGGGAGAGCAAGTAGTGCTGTCGAAGTGGCACAGAATTTTCTTCAGCTCTGACTGCTGGGACGATGGAAGGCGGGCTGCCTCCTAGAAGAATGAGCTACACGCTGGTCGGATTCGGCGCTGAGCTTGACTGGAGACCACTTAAATTTTCGAGACCCATTCCCGGTGTCCTGGTCTGCAGTGCCTGCGGTCTGGTGCGCATAAAGTATTCCCTGCTTCCTTGCAAGCACGTGCTGTGCGGATACTGTTATGAGCAGTGTGCAAACGACAATTTAGTCATCTGCCCTCTGGATGGCCTGCAGTGTCCGGATGAAGCCATCAAGTGGCCGGACGTTCCCATCAAAGAGCTGTTCAGGAGCGCGGTAAGCCGCACTGCTGCTTTTCGCGTTAGTTAGCTTGAATGTGCTGAAATTAGTCCTGGAACGTTATAGGTGAAAAAAAAATATCTAAATGAAAATTAAGAATGGAAGAGTGCCATCGAAGGGTCTTTGCCAGCCGCAGTATTCGCCCTGGTGCAGATTTTTCTGCGCGTATTTTATCTTCGCGTCCCGTGCCGTCTAGCAGTCTTTCAATGCATGCAAAAGTAATTCCCGCAAACTACCAAGTAACATTTATGGGAGGCACATATGGTATTGCATACATATAGCGTTTAACTGCCCGTAGAAAATGACTATTCTGGCAAGCTTACATGAAGACTGCAGCAATTTTGACAGTTAATTATCGTGAACAGACAGCGCACAATGCACAGGTGCCTTTTGTTTTGCAACCATTTAAAGAAAAATGTTGCCGCCGCGATCGGGTTCGAAGTCACGCACTCAGTCATAGTGGTGGTGGGTCTAATCATTGGGGAACTGCGATGTGGATTGGAACATATAAGCGATGCCAGCTTTGCTTATCGAAAATTATTTTTTTACCAACGTTATTGGTGCATTTGCTTAAGAAAATCCTTCGTCATACATGAAGTAACCTCTTCTAATTTTAATACCTATTATATTGCGTTTAATTCCCCCTTTTGAAGCGGATTTAATGCTTCGAAAAAGGAAAGCACCACTGGAGATGGAACAGCGAATTTAAAATTATGGCTTGTTGATTATTTTTTTCGCCTTCTTTATGCTCGCGTTTTTTGTATTCTCCGGCATGATAGGGACTGTTTTTCTTATTTTTATCCTTCACTATGGCCACATTCTAGATTCTCTTAGAGGTGAGTTTACATTGAATATATCTAACCTAACATGCGATTATTACGATTTGCCGTTCACGACTGTATGATTTGCTTTAACGGGGGATTTGTTTTTTCGTTCTTCTGACGGAGTCGGCCTTCGCTGCTTCAGGGCGCTGCAGATCGATGCATCGTCTTTGTCTTAGAAAGAAGTCTTTAAGTGAACAGTTACCTCTACTGATTGATGCACTGTAAGCAGCACAGATTTATGATTGCTGTACAAATACATTTACGTGTTTAATTTTTACTTGCAGGTTGCCTGTTGGAACAAAGACAATGGATGCACTGCTGTTGTGGCTGTTTCGAACATTTTTCAACATTTCCAGCTGGAATGCAGACACCACTCTTCTCTGTGCCCAAAGTGTTCAGCACCAGTTCTCTGCAGCGACATATGCGCGCATCTAAGATCGGACTGCGCGCTCAACAAAATTCCTCTTTCATCGGGAAGCGCAAGACAGACTGTATGTCAAGACGAATCTGTTGGTTTTACAGCTTTTAAAGGAGATTTAGAGGAGCAGGTATTCGTTGTGAAGGAACTTGAGGAGCAGTCGTTAAGAGAGATCAACACGCTCAAAGAAATCTCGCAGGATCTCAACGTTTCTACGCAAGAGATCAGGCAAGAACTGTTGCAAGCAGTAGGGCAAAGCCATGACGACTTAGCGGTAGCTTTGCACGATATCGCCACATCCAATGATCTGCTTAAAGCCTGTGTTATGTCAGGCACAGATACAATAAACAGTCTCTTGAGTAGGCTCAGCACGTTACAGGCAATGGTGAGCAGTGCGCTGGAGACTGCTACGAGAGAGAGGGGTCAGAATATGTCATGGTTGGCAACTGCTGTCACTAATACCTACGCTGCGGTAAAAGAGGATGGTCAGATGGTGCTGGACCGCATTACCAGGGTGGGCCGAAACGTTGAATTACAAGCAGATTATTGCAATTTTTACGTTAGTGGTGTCAAAAGTCTCGTAGACGATGTGGAACTGCATGGATCCGCTACTTACGAAAGTAGGCGGCTGTATCTACGCGGCTACCTCATATCCCCCGGTGTTTGTCTCAGAAAAGACGTGGAATCTGTGAAGGTGTTGGTGATGCTGAAAGTTCACAGAGGTGATATGGATGACTTAGTTGTGTGGCCACTGGAGTACACAATACGATTCAGTGTTGTTCATCCTTCCAGCGCTCCTAAGCGCCAGTTCGAAGTCAAGCCGCCACGCTCAGCTGAAGAAACTCAAAGACCCATTGGCTTATGCAACGGACCTGTGTGCTTTGGATTGCGTTCACTGGATCTGGGCGAGCTCATTCGCGATGGCTACGTTTACGGAGACCAACTTCGTGTGCAACTAGAGCTGCTGCTTTGAGGCGCAGTTTCATGATGGGGCCCAATATATTTCTCTAGGTGGACGTCTTCTGCGAGTGGTAGGTAACTGTGCTAAACTGGAGCAATATTTTCGTTTTTAGTTGGATGTGCAGCAGTGATTATACGAATGACGAGATGTGCGAACGTCGTATGCCTTTTCTCTGTGACATATAATAAAATGTAGATGGTTGTTATCTTTATCTTTTAGCCTTTTAGCCGCACTTTGAACGAAAAAAGTAAAGCGTTTACTATGGAACAGAGTAGTATTTGTCTATTAGTCGCATGTTCTGCTTACAATCCGAAGTGCCACGGATCGAATCCACTATAAACCTACTTTCAGCGAATGAGTTTCTTTTTCTTCAGGGTACTTTGTACCACCGTCTGTTAATGTAGTGGCCCTGCGGATGATTTTAGGACCTCGCAGAGCCACGCACATCGCACACGCCAACCCGGGCCTGTGACGTGTCTTCCACGTAGCCTCCGGTGCAGCTGTCTAATCGGCTATGATGTTCCCTGATTGGCAGAGGAGTTAGTTTAACAAATTCACGGGACCTGAGCAAGCGTTGATTTGTTGGCGGACCGTGAAATGTCCCGAGATCACGTGACCTTTCTACGGATCAGGTATTTCTGGTACAGGCGCAGCCTGCCACCGGGCTTTTCTCGAAATTTGCACTAATTCCACTGCAATATTTTAAGGCGAAAGCAGCGCAAGGCTTATGGAACGAAATCGCGTGCGCCAGAGTTACCCGCGGCATCTGTGCGTCAGATTTGTGTATGGAATCTGTGCATCGGATCAGTGCGCTGATTTGTCACTTGCTGATAATTGGAGTGAATAAAGAAGGAATTGAAAAATGAAAACGGTTGATGATGATTTTTAATGAATGAAACTTATACGATAGTTATCGACAGATGTAATGAATAATGACAGTGAATAATAAAATGATCATAAAATCACTAAGATGACTACGGAACGAACAGTACGTTAAAAAGATGACTACTAATGACCGCATCTGACTGAAAATGAGTAAACATGCTTAGCTAAGAGCGGTAATGAGTAGGCATGACTGATCATGAGTACGGAACCACCAGTATGTGAAATGAGGACTCGAATGGCCGCAATTGACTGGAAATGAGTAAATACGCTTAGCGATAAGGGGTAACGACAACAAAGACTAGGCATGACTCAACATAACTACGGAACGACCAATATGCCAAACGACGACTTGTAATGGCGAAAAAAGAGAGGAAAATATGACAGGAGAGAAAGGGCAGCCTTTCGCCTTTATCCTCTTAAGAGATATCGAAGAGACCCTCTAATATTGTATTCTTATTCCTCCTGTGCGGCAAAGTCTATGCTTCGATTATTTTGCGGCTTGCTCAGAGCAGTCGGCATTGGCCGCTCGGGTTCCCTCGAAGATCAATATTTAAAACTTTCATTTCGTCTCGCGTACTGCTTTGCCCCCTCCCCTCACACGCAGAAAAGGCACCAATTCGATGTTGAACAGGTTGACTGTTGCCTTCCCCTACAGTTCTGGCCTGCACACAAGAGGTGAGTTATGCGGAAACAACTGGAACGCGTGCGGTCTTACGCTGACTCATTTGAACCCTAATTTAGTGCTATGGCTATTCTAGAGTGGGTGGCAACCTGTGGCAGCATTGCACTAAGCCGAAGCCACCTAGAAGCATGAAGGCCTGCGTGCTCCCTCTATCATGTCACGCATCTTGACCCAGCCGCCATTCGCTTAGACGCTCCCGTGCAAGCTGGATGAGTGCAATAGTTGAACAGCGCGGCTGCACAGTAAATATTCTGCGCCTCGTAATTAGTTACACTGCTTTAAAATGTGACGATCGCTGAAAATGTGAACTATTTTGTGCATAATAATGGGGGAGCATGAAAAATGCATCGTATACTTTCAGGCACCACATGTATACATTTCAGGCTACTGGTCAGGAAAAGACGGAGATGAAAAATGAAACAGCACACACAAGACTATTTTAACAGTTACAAATTATTTACCAAATGCCAAAATGTATTCGTATGCACACTGCCTCAGACAAATGTGCTATAAACTTTTCAATTTGCTCTTCTGGGCATTTGCTGCCCTCATAAGCTGTCAGTTTATATTTGTGCATGCACTGTCCTAAAGTTGTTGCCCAGCACCGTGACAGGATGATGGCCATTACTGTAAACTTCAACATCCTTGTAATTTGCAAAGCAGGCGTTCAGTCAGAGCAACAGCACGTTTCTGTAGTTACCTGCGGCCTTAAATCTGATGGACTTGTCTTTTGTTGTTTGTCTAATATTAGTAGTGCGTTAAAAAACAGCGTTGATTACAACTGGCTATGGGAACATCAGAGCGCCTCTGATTAAGCTTGTTTTGAGAAAATTTCTCTCAAGTTACAGTTTTTTGATCAAGCTATCAGCGGGGACTTTGCACGGCGGCTTCTTCACGGCTGTATGGGCACAGAATCCTGTTATATACAGGGTGTCCAGGCTAACTTAAGCCCAAGGGTTAAAAATGAAACGTTTTAGGTAAGTCAGGACAATCCTTTGCATACAAGCCGCCTGGCGCTCCCCAAGCAATTTTGGGCCCTGTATTAGGTAGTAATCAGGATAATTTTTAAAATACTGAATACTGACTTTAGCTAATAATATGAATTTCAAAGTGGGAGAGCACCTTCAGGAGCACCCATTTCACTTAATTGCGGTAAAGATGGCCTTACATGTATCTTTTTCCAAACTTCAAAGATAGTCCGGGAAATACAAAACTATCATGTGATGCTCAATCGCGCGCCAGGATTGTGGTGCTTCCAATCCTGGTTCCAGCGGAAGGCTGATATGTTGGCAATGGTTGCAGTGAGCATAGTGAGCCCGACGTGCTCGCTTTTGCGCTGTCACGTGCGCCGACTGGTGGACGCGAACGAAGAAACCACCTCAGTCAACGGCCTGCCGTAGCAAGGAGGCCATGGAACCACGGCCTCAGTGATTTAGTTCACTCAAACCACTATTGGGAGCAGCAGAATACTGTTGCGCGAATGCGGCAGTCGAATGCGTCGAATACGAATGCGTCAAGGATTAAAATGTTTAATTGCTGCCGTGTACAGCTGAGTGCTGGTATAACGACGGAGTAGAAGCTGCTCCTCCATATTAGATAGACCTTTACTCGGGCGAGGGTAAAGGCTATGGCAAGATTAATAATATAGAAATATGTCTTTAATAGAATACGCGGGTTTGAATTCGAGACCCTGATCTAGGGGGTCGAGATGGAAAGCCCGAAAAGAAAGCGCGCGGGCGACGGCGTCGGCTGCCTCATTCCCTTCGAGACATATATGAGCAGGAGCCCATACTATATTCCGGTGAGCGGGGTCCCCGGTATAGGTGCAATTTTAAAGTAGTTGGTAGGCTAACCACGGCAGGGCGCATGAAGCATACATTTATTTCTTTATAGGAATGGAAAGGCGCAGTATCTTTCTTAACTTTAGGTGGACATCTGAAAGGCTACGTGACGAGCACGTTTCAAGGTCAACACAAATGCGCAATCTGCGCAATCTCTGGCACCTGATTAAGCCTGAGCCGTGCGCCAGGTTTCGTCCCACTTTACTCTTGCCATGCCCGTCCAGGTCGTATTATGGTTTATAGGAAATAAAAGGCGTATCATTTGTCCCACGTCTGCGCGGACACCTCAGCCAGGCCGTAAGGGCAGTGAGGAAGGTAGGAGTGAAAGAAGATGTGCCATATGAGGGCGATGGAGTAATTTCGGCCAACTGGGAACAGGGTCCTGGCCATGATGGGGCTGGGTAGGTCACTGCCGCTTGCGACGGAGGCTAGCCTGCCACCGAATTTTAATCTTTTGTAGGCCGTAATTGCACCCGCCACCGCTTCGATGGTGGTGGATGACGGCTGTTGCGGCGGGCGTCTTTCTCACCCTCTTCTTTTTCTTTCTTCTCTATTTTCTCTTCTGTCTGCACGAGGCAGCGGAGGTGGCTCAGCTACAGAGCCAGTAGCAGGCCCGTGCATTTTCTTTTTCTTCTTCCTACAGCCGCAACAACAACAACTGGGGACCTTCAATTCAACGTGCTTAGACCTTGACAGCACGCGGACGCCTTTGCGTTTCGCCTCCATTCGGTGCAGAAGGCGCAGGTTTAAAGATTGACTATAGTTAGTTATTCGAGCAAAAGGAAGTCAGCGTTCGTGTCTGCTCACATTAGCTTTCCAGCATGCAGGATGTGGCGCAGCGAGACTGCTGAGTCTGCGGCCGCAGCGGCGGCTTAACTCTACATGCGGGGCTCCAGCTGCTGCTCGACGCATGCGCAGAAGCGGCTCCAGCTCCCTACGGCGCGCGTCTTTCTCTCTTTCTTCTTTTTCCTTTCTTCTCTATTTTCTCTTCTGTCCGCACGAGGCAGAGAGGTGGATAAGCTATAGAGCCAGTAGCAGGCCTTTGCATTTTATGCGAAGCATATTAACGTAGGTTTCGGGCCTTCGCGCGACGCCCGGCGGTGGCCACCATTGACCCTGAAGTGGGGTCACGTGACATGACGTCACGTGATGACGTCACACCGTCTGCAGATGGGGCCTCGGTGGTGGTGGTGGTGGTGAAAACTTTTATTGTCCGGAAGAGGCGACACCGGAGCTCCGGCACCGCTCGCAGGCGTCCAGGGAGCCCGATGTCACCCCAAGAGGCAGGGGCTAGTAGACAAAGCGGTTCGCCGCTTCGGTTGCCAGTCGGACAATGTTGGCCTGTGTCGCCGGGTCTTCGCTATGAAGCGCGGTCTCCCATGCTTCTGCGTCCTTGAATAAATTGTAGCCTGGGGAGTGGCTGCACTCCCAGAGGATATGTTTTAACGTTCCTATATCACTACAGAATCTGCAGAACTGGTCCTCCGGATTTCCAGTTTGCGTGAGGTATCTCCATCTGGGAGACAGGTGGTTCTTGGCTTGCAGGCGGCGCCAGGTGACTGCCTCTGTGGATGTGAGGGACCTATCTGGGGGTGGATATTTCCGCCGTCCTAACTTGTAGTGCTCAATGACTTCGTTGTAGGTCGCGAGCATCTCGACTTTAAAGTTAGGTTGAGGCCGGCGTCCCCCCCCGGATAATGAGCGCTCGGGCAAGGGCGTTGGCCGCTTCGTTTCCTGGGATGTTGGTGTGAGCGGGGGCCCAGGTTAGGGTGATCCCTCTGTCTATGTTGTTTTTCGATAATATGTCCAAAGCGTAGTGTGATATTTTGCCTTTGCAGAAATTCCTTATTGCTGATTTGCTGTCACTGATGATCACCTTCGCGTTCGTACTAACGCACGCTAGGGCGATCGCCGCTTCCTCCGCTGCCGTGGCGTCTACTCCGCTTGTATATATCTTGCCTTGCTCTATTCCGGACCCGTCGACTACCACCGAGACAGAGTTCCCGTCATCGTCAAAAGCGGCGTCTGTGTAGGCAACCGTCTCGGGTGGCATTCTGCTTAGTTTTGTTACCAAGTGTTTGGCTCTGTGCTGACGTCTTTCCTGATCGTGTTGTGGGTGCATGTTCTTGGGTATCGGTGAGATCGTGAGGGCTTTCCTAATTTTGGACTCAATTATGGAACGTCTGGTGTTTAGTGCCTCTGTTCCCTTGTAGTCCTACCCAGCTTAGAATTTGTTGCCCTGTCTCAGTTAGACTTAGGCGTTCGAGTTGCGCCGTTCTCGTTGCTTCCGCTAACTCTTCCCATGTGTTATGCGCCCCCATTCCCTCTAGTGCCAGGGTTGAGGTCGAGATTGGGAGTCCCAGTGCTCGTTTCGTGCATTTCCTTATTATGGCGTCTAACTTGTTTTTGTCTGCTTTTTTGATGTTAAGGAACGGGGTTGAGTAGCAGATCCGACTCAAGATAAAGGCCTGGACCAGCCTCAACTTGTTCTTCTCCTTTAGCCCTCTACCTCTGGCCGAGATTCTTCTAATGATGCCTACTACTTGGTTTGCATGCGCGTCTAGCTTAGCTATAGTCGTGGAATTGTTTCCTGTTTTGCTTATGAGCATGCCCAGAATTCGGATCTCATCTACTTGCACAATTTCTTTCCCGTTCAATTCTATCGAGATTCTGGGAGGAGATGCGTTGGCTGTCCTCGTCCGAGGCCTGATGATTAGTAGTTCCGACTTCGTCGGGGAGCAGCTCAGACCCTTATTTTTGGCATGGAGGTCTATGATGTCGGCTGCCCGCTGGAGCCTTTCCTCGATAGACGCATCACTGCCCTCATTTAGCCAAACATTGACGTCGTCTGCGTAGACGCTCGTTTTTAGCCCTTCGATGCTTCCTAATTTGCGCGGGAGGTCTTTCATAACTAGATTAAATAGGAAGGGGGATAAGATGGCCCCTTGTGGGGTGCCCCTGTTTCCTAATTTAATCTCTTCCGAGCTGAGGCTCTGCATATGCAGAGTTGCTGTTCTGTCTTTGAGAACTGATTTGACGTAATCAAAGGTCCTCTTCCCTACGCTAATATCTGACAGGCCGTCAAGGATTGCCGAGTGGCTGACATTATCAAACGCTTTGGTTAAGTCTATGCCCAATATTGCTCTTGTATCTTTGGTCTTTTGTTTGTCTATTATATCGTGTTTGAGCCTTAGCATGGTATCTTGAGCGCTAAGGTGTGGTCTGAAACCTACCATCTCGTTTGGCCAGATGCTGTTTTCTTCCGCGAATCGAGTCAGTCGCGTCTGAATTACCTTCTCCATTAATTTGCCTAGACACGAGGTCAGTGAAATTGGCCTGAGATTTTCTATACCCGGGATTTTGCCCTTCTTATGGATTAAAATTATGTTGGCATGTTTCCAGTGTTTAGGGACGTCCCCGGATTCCCAAACTTTGTTAAAATATGCGGTGAGGTGAACTATAGACTTGTCGTCTAAGTTCCTAAGCATGCCGTAGGTTATCTTGTCTGGTCCAGGTGCTGTGTTTCTTTTGAGGTCAAAGAGCGCAGCTCTGACCTCTGCTACTAGAATGGGTTCGTCCAGTAGCGGATTCTCCACCCCCTGATATTCTTTATCCACTGCCGGGAATGCGGGGCCTATATATATGTCTTTAAGTCGGTCAATGAGCTGTTCATCGGTTCCGTCAAATTTGTATCTGGCCTTGATTTGCTCAATGTTAGCGTGGGTTTTGGTGTTGGTGGGGTCTATGAGGTGACGCAGCATCCGCCACGTGTTGGGATGGCTCATATTCTTCTCTAGCTCGTCGCATTTTTGATCCCACCTTTTCTCTTCTAGTTTGAATGCGTAGCTCTCTATTTCTCTATTGTGCTCGGCTATTTTCTTCCCGAGCTTCCTGTTCCATTTCTGGCACTTTAGCTTATTCTCGAGAATTGTTTTTCGGTTCCACATATTTTTAAGTTTGTTGTCTAATCGGAATGGGAGGTCATCTCCCTCTATTGTTTCGGTGGCCTGTTTTACGTGTGAGACAACGGTTGACGTCCACTCTATTATGTTTCCGATTTCGCCTAAGTCTGCTGTTGATCTGATATCCCTGAATTTGTCCCAGTCAGTTGCGGTGGCCTGTTTTGAATTATGTATGGGCACCCCTAGTTTCCTGTCAATTTGGATTTCGATTATAAAGTGATCGCTGCCAAGATTTTCGCCCGTGTTCTTCCACGACGTTTTGCCCGTCCTGTGTCCTAGTGTTAGGTCCGGTGATGTGTCACAGCAGATGCTGTTGCCCGTTCTGGTTGGCTTGTTCGGATCCGTGAATAGCGAGAGTCCTGTCTTCTGAATCGCTTCCTACAGCATTCTACCTTTCCTATCGATTTTGGAGTAACCCCATTCGTGATGATTTGCGTTAAAATCCCCCACTATGAGCAGAGGGCATGATTTTGCTGTCCTCAACGCTTTCTTAAATGTCGCCTCAAACTGTGCCTTTTTGTGACGAGGGGGGCTATAGGCGTTCAGGACGAATATGCTTCCCCTATTCTTTTTGCCGGTGAGAATTTCTACGAGTACGGCCTCCACTTCATCCGTACTTGCGTCATGTTCAATGGCCGCAATGTTATTCTTGACTAGGGTGGCTACTCTAGATTTGTCCCCTCTTCCGCTGTCGAATGTGCGATACCCTGAAATTTTGACTGGGGGCTTTCCTGTTTCTTGCAACGCCACAGCAAGCGGAGGCTCTCCTTGATTTAGAATGTGCTGTTGCAGCAATGCTTTTTTCTTTTTGAAGCCCCTGCAATTCCACTGCCAAATTATGGTCCCTGTCTTGTCCATGATGAGTGAGAGAACGGGGCTTCCGGCCTCGAGGGAGGCTTCGGATCGGGATGAGCTCTTTCTTCGCCTCCTAGCATGGTCAGAAGTGAGTTCATTTGATTTGTTATAGCCTGGATTTTCTTATCTATGATATCGCTTAGTTTGCTTAGTGTGCTTTCCTCGTGTTCCTTGAGGCGTGCTTCTAGTTCGCTCTCATTAATGTTTTTGTGCATCTTTTTGTTTCTCTCGGGTTGAGCCGTCTCATGATCCTCTGCCTTCCTCTTTGCGGTGCCTACCGTATCTACATCCATGCTGCCCTCGTGCTGCGCCTGTGGGGCGGCTATTCTCTGGACAGGGGTAAGCGGTCTTTTTTGCGCCGCCTGCGTAGCTTGCACTGTAGTGTTCGTTAGCTGCCCAACTTGCTCTTTGAGTTGGTTTACTGTTACCATTAGAGTTTTAATTATTTCTTTTAGATGGCGATTTTCCTCATCTCTCTTTTCTATCTCTTTTTTAAACATATTGGCCTGTGCCTCTAATTCTGGTGTCATATCATGGGAGACCGCGCTTGCGAAGCTTACAGGCATACCAGAGTGGGTCCTCTTTTCTCCTGGTTCCCGCAGGTCCGGCCAGTGGGTCTGGTCTCTGGGTGGCGGCTTGGGTGCACTTGTGTCCCTGGACTCGGATCGTTGTTTTTAGGCCGCAGGTGGAAGCATGACCTTCTTTGGAGGCCTGCCTCTGCCCGTGGTCGCTCCTCTCTTGTCTTGATCGGCCCTAGCCTCGGCCTGGGCCGCGTCGCGTTGTTTAACCCAGTGAGGCTTCCTGTAGAGTTCCCTGCATGTCGGGTCCTCTAACTGATGCTTTTTCCCGCAGAGAAGACACTTCGGTTCGCAGGCATGCTCCTCTGGCTGATTTCTTAGCCCGCAGCCTCGGCAGCGGGTGCTGGTTGGATCTGGGCAGACGTCTTGCCTGTGCCCAATCTTGCCGCATGCGTAGCACACGTCGTACTTTTTCTTATATAGGTTGCATGGAATCCATTGACTGAAGAATTTTACGGCCCTCGGTACTTCCAGTTCTTTGAAGTTAATGATGACTGTTTCGGACGTCCTTCCTAGTCTTCTTACTGCCGTATACGTTGGGTTCCGTGGGTTGTCCAACGCCTTGTGTATTTGTTCTTCCGTCAACTGCAGATTAATCCCGTAGATGACGCCTTTGCCCCCCTCGGGCATCGCCGGGTGGCCAGTCACTTCGACATCTTCTTCTCCGACTCGGATGTTCTTGATTTTGGCGAAAGCCTCGGCCCTTTCCTTGTCCGGGGTTGATATTAGGATCGTCTGGTTATTTTTGTTCAAGACAATGTCCTCGTCTGCAATGGGGGATAGACCGGCCGCCTCCAGTATAGCGTCTCCAGCAAAAACCCCCAGCTTCTTCTTTATGTTGCCGATTCCTCCCGCTGGTCGTAGGACAATCTTCTCTGTTCCCGATGGT
>JAJIZL010038739.1:27394-42112 GCA_023969395.1 Amblyomma maculatum
CGTCCTTGAATAAATTGTAGCCCGGGGAGTGGCTGCACTCCCAGAGGCTATGTTTTAACGTTCCTATATCACTACAGAATCTGCAGAACTGGTCCTCCGGATTTCCAGTTTGCGTGAGGTATCTCCATCTGGGAGACATGTGGTTTTTGGCTTGCAGGCGGCGCCAGGTGACTGCCTCTGTGGATGTGAGGGACCTATCTGGGGATGGATATTTCCGCCGTCCTAACTTGTAGTGCTCAATGACTTCGTTGTAGGTCGCGAGCATCTCGACTTTAAAGTTAGGTTGAGGCCGGCGTCCCCCCCGGATAATGAGCGCTCGGGCAAGGGCGTTGGCCGCTTCGTTTCCTGGTATGTTAGTGTGAGCGGGGGCCCAGGTTAGGGTGATCCCTCTGTCTATGTTGTTTTTTGATAATATGTCCAACGCGTAGTGTGATAGTTTGCCTTTGCAGAAATTCTTTATTGCTGATTTTGCTGTCACTGATGATCACCTTCGCGTTCGTACTAACGCACGCTAGGGCGATCGCCGCTTCCTCCGCTGCCGTGGCGTCTACTCCGCTTGTATATATCTTGCCTTGCTCTATTCCGGACCCGTCGACTACCACCGAGACAGAGTTCCCGTCATCGTCAAAAGCGGCGTCTGTGTAGGCAACCGTCTCGGGTGGCATTCTGCTTAGTTTTGTTACCAAGTGTTTGGCTCTGTGCTGGCGTCTTTCCTGATCGTGTTGTGGGTGCATGTTCTTGGGTATCGGTGAGATCGTGAGGGCTTTCCTAATTTTGGACTCAATGTGGAACGTCTGGTGTTTAGTGCCTCTGTTCCCTTGTAGTCCTACCCAGCTTAGAATTTGTTGCCCTGTCTCAGTTAGACTTAGGCGTTCGAGTTGCGCCGTTCTCGTTGCTTCCGCTAACTCTTCCCATGTGTTATGCACCCCCATTCCCTCTAGTGCCAGGGTTGAGGTCGAGATTGGGAGTCCCAGTGCTCGTTTCGTGCATTTCCTTATTATGGCGTCTAACTTGTTTTTGTCTGCTTTTTTGATGTTAAGGAATGGGGTTGAGTAGCAGATCCGACTCAAGATAAAGGCCTGAACCAGCCTCAACTTGTTCTTCTCCTTTAGCCCTCTACCTCTGGCCGAGATTCTTCTGATGATGCCTACTACTTGGTTTGCATGCGCGTCTAGCTTAGCTATAGTCGTGGAATTGTTTCCTGTTTTGCTTATGAGCATGCCCAGATTCGGATCTCATCTACTTGCACAATTTCTTTCCCGTTCAATTATATCGAGATTCTGGGAGGAGATGCATTGGCTGTCCTCGTCCGAGGCCTGATGATTAGTAGTTCCGACTTCGTCGGGGAGCAGCTCAGACCCTTATTCTTGGCATGGAGGTCTATAATGTCGGCTGCCCGCTGGAGCCTTTCCTCGACAGACGCATCACTGCCCTCATTTAGCCAAACATTGACGTCGTCTGCGTAGACGCTCGTTTTTAGCCCTTCGATGCTTCCTAATTTGAGCGGGAGGTCTTTCATAACTAGATTAAATAGGAAGGGGGATAAGATGGCCCCTTGTGGGGTGCCCCTGTTTCCTAATTTAATCTCTTCCGAGCTGAGGCTCTGCATATTCAGAGTTGCTGTTCTGTCTTTGAGAAATGATTTGACGTAATCAAAGGTCCTCTTCCCTACGCTAATATCTGACAGGCCGTAAGGATTGCGAGTGGCTGACATTATCAAACGCTTTGGTTAAGTCTATGCCCAATATTGCTCTTATATCTTTGGTCTTTTGTTTGTCTATTATATCGTGTTTGAGCCTTAGCATGGTATCTTGAGCGCTAAGGTGTGGTCTGAAACCTACCATCTCGTGGGGCCAGATGCTGTTTCCTTCCGCGAATCGAGTTAGTCGCGTCTGAATTACCTTCTCCATTAATTTGCCTAGACACGAGGTCAGTGAAATTGGCCTGAGATTTTCTATACCCGGGATTTTGCCCTTCTTATGGATTAAAATTATGTTGGCATGTTTCCAGTGTTTAGGGACATCCCCGGATTCCCAAACTTTGTTAAAATATGTTGTAAGGTGAACTATAGAGTTGTCGTCTAAGTTCCTAAGCATGCCGTAGGTTATCTTGTCTGGTCCAGGTGCTGTGTTTCTTTTGAGGTCAAAGAGCGCAGCTCTGACCTCTGCTACTAGAATGGGTTCGTCCAGTAGCGGATTCTCCGCCCCCTGATATTCTTTATGCACTGCCGGGAATGCGGGGTCTATATATATGTCTTTAAGTCGGTCGATGAGCTGTTCATCGGTTCCGTCAAATTTGTATCTGGCCTTGATTTGCTCAATGTTAGCGTGGGTTTTGGTGTTGGTGGGGTCTATGAGGTGACGCAGCATCCGCCACGTGTTGGGATGGCTCATATTCTTCTCTAGCTCGTCGCATTTTTGATCCCACCTTTTCTCTTCTAGTTTGAATGCGTAGCTCTCTATTTCTCTATTCTGATCGGCTATTTTCTTCCTGAGCTTCCAGTTCCATTTCTGGCGCTTGAGCTTATTCTCGAGAACTGTTTTTCGGTTCCACATATTTCTAAGTTTGTTGTCTAATCGGAATGGGAGGTCATCTCCCTCTATTGTTTCGGTGGCCTGTTTTACGTGTGAGACAACGGTTGACGTCCACTCTAATATGTTTCCGATTTCGCCTAAGTCTGCTGTTGATCTGATATCCCTGAATTTGTCCCAGCCAGTTGCGGTGGCCTGTTTTGAATTATGTATGGGCACCCCTAGTTTCCTATCAATTTGGATTTCGATTTTAAAGTTATCGCTGCCAAGATTTTCGCCCGTGTTCTTCCACAACGTTTTGCCCGTCCCGTGTCCTAGTGTTAGGTCCGGTGATGTGTCACAGCAGATGCTGTTGCCCGTTCTGGTTGGCTTGTTCGGATCCGTGAATAGCGAGAGTCCTGTCTTCTGAATCGCTTCCCACAGCATTCTACCTTTCCTATCGATTTTGGAGTAACCCCATTCGTGATGATTTGCGTTAAAATCCCCCACTATGAGCAGAGGGCATGATTTTGCTGTCCTCAACGCTTTCTTAAATGTCGCCTCAAACTGTGCCTTTTTGTGACGAGAGGGGCTATAGGCGTTCAGGACGAATATGCTTCCCCTATTCTTTTTGCCGGTGAGAATTTCTACGAGTACGGCCTCCACTTCATCCGTACTTGCGTCATGTTCAATGGCCGCAATGTTATTCTTGACTAGGGTGGCTACTCTAGATTTGTTCCCTCTTCCGCTGTCGAATGTGCGATACCCTGAAATTTTGACTGGGGGCTTTCCTGTTTCTTGTAACGCCACAGCAAGCGGAGGCTCTCCTTGATTTAGAATGTGCTGTTGCAGCAATGCTTTTTTCTTTTTGAAGCCCCTGCAGTTCCACTGCCAAATTATGGTCCTGTCTTGTCCATGATGAGTGAGAGAACGGTGCTTCCGGCCTCGAGGGAGGCTTCGGATCGGGATGAGCTCTTTCTTCGCCTCCTAGCACGGTCAGAAGTGAGTTCATTTGATTTGTTATAGCCTGGACTTTCTTATCTATGATATCGCTTAGTTTGCTTAGTATGCTTTTCTCGTGTTCCTTGAGGCGTGCTTCTAGTTCGCTCTCGTTAATGTTTTTGTGCATCTTTTTGTTTCTCTCGGGTTGAGCCGTCTCATGATCCTCTGCCTTCCTCTTTGCGGTGCCTACCCTATCTACATCCATGCTGCCCTCGTGCTGCGCATGTGGGGCGGCTATTCTCTGGACAGGGGTAAGCGGTCTTTTTTGCACCGCCTGCGTAGCTTGCACTGTAGTGTTCGTTAGCTGCTCAACTTGCTCTTTGAGTTGGTTTACTGTTACCATTAGAGTTTTAATTATTTCTTTTAGATGGCGATTTTTCTCATCTCTCTTTTCTATCTCTTTTTTAAACATATTGGCCTGTGCCTCTAATTCTGGTGTCATATCATGGGAGACCGCGCTTGCGAAGCTGACAGGCATACCAGAGTGGGTCCTCTTTTCTCCTGGTTCCCGCAGGTCCGGCCAGTGGGTCTGGTCTCTGGGTGGCGGCTTGGGTGCACTTGTGTCCCTGGACTCGGATTGTTGTTTTTTGGCCGCAGGTGGAAGCATGACCTTCTTTGGAGGCCTACCTCTGCCCATGGTCGCTCCTCTCTTGTCTTGTTCGGCCCTAGCCTCGGCCTGGCCCGCGTCGCGTTGTTTATCCCAGTGAGGCTTCCTGTAGAGTTCCCTGCATGTCGGGTCCCCTAACTGATGCCTTTTCCCGCAGAGAAGACACTTCGGTTCGCAGGCATGTTCCTCTGGCTGATTTCTTAGTCCGCAGCCTCGGCAGCGGGTACTGGTTGGATCTGGGGAGACGCCTTGCCTGTGCCCAATCTTGCCGCATGCGTAGCACACGTCGTACTTTTTCTTATATAGGTTGCATGGAATCCATTGACTGAAGAATTTTACGGCCCTTGGTACTTCCAGTTCTTTGAAGTTAATGATGACTGTTTCGGACGTCCTTCCTAGTCTTCTTACTGCCGTATACGTTGGGTTCCGTGGGTTGTCCAACGCCTTGTGTATTTGTTCTTCTGTCAACTGCAGATTAATCCCGTAGACGACGCCTGTGCCACCCTCGGGCATCGCCGGGTGGCCAGTCACTTCGACATCTTCTTCTCCGACTCGGATGTTCTTGATTTTGGCGAAAGCCTCGGCCCTTTCCTTGTCCGGGGTTGATATTAGGATCGTCTGGTTATTTTTGTTGAAGACAATGTCCTCTTCTGCCATGGGGGATAGACCAGCCGCCTCCAGTATAGCGTCTCCAGCAAAAACCCCCAGCTTCTTCTTTATGTTGTCGATTCCTCCCGCTGGTCGTAGGACAATCTTCTCTGTACCCGATGGTAGGCGAACTTGCAGCTTGTTGACCATCCTCTCTGCCATGGCTTTGTTTTTCTTCAGGTTTAGTGTTTTTCGTTCCCTTCTTCTTGCTAATACTTCTGCCACTTTTTCCTCTGGGACGTATCTGCCGCCTATGGAGCGGCACCAGCCCCCTTGGTCTTTCCCCTCATCTTCGAAAGCGCCGAGGTCCATCTTTTCATCATACTCTTCGCCAGCGTTGGGAGCACTTTTTTCTTCTTGATTTGCAGCCGACAACGTTGACTGTTTGTCACTTCCGGTAGTTGCCGCGGCTGATACGGCTCCGTTTCTTCTTTCTGCTGGCGTCTCCGCCGATGCTGCAGCCGCCGCCCGTGGTTGTGTCACGTTTGGGCCGGCGCAGAAGCTCTGCGAGCTGCTATGCGTTCCCTCGGTACTTCTTTCTTCTGCCGGCGTCTCCGCAGACGCTACCACCGTTGCCCGTGGGGCCTCCATGCTTAAATTCTTCCACAGCGAGCGGCCTCGGGTAGGGCCCGCGAGGACGCGGTCGGCTCCCTAGGCTCCCTACGACGATTAACCTAAAACCACGTCTCCGTTACTTAGCCCCATCCACACTGAAGCAGCTGCTTAATATGCTTCGCATCCACTGGGCTTAACCTTGATAAGCCTCCAATTTTATTTTCCTTCTTCCTACAGCCTTAACAACAGCAGATCTTGGTTTGACATGGTGCATGAAGCTTTCGCTTCAAAATACGAGCAATCCGCGGCACTGATGATGAGCAGCTGTAACACGGTAGTACAAGCGGCGGCCGCCAGGGCCTTATGACTCCGGTTGACCTGCTTTCATACCCATTCCCTCCGAAGTTATTATTAATAAGCTTTTAAACTATATCTGTCCTTTTAGTGGGATAGCACAAATTCTTAATCAGGCGGGTTTGCCAGTCTGCTGTTCGTTGTAGGTGTTGGCAGGCCGTTTGAACCCAATTCGCCGATTTTTAGACATTCTTGTGAACCCTGTTTAGCCTAGCAAAGCGAGATCGAACTGGAACCTAAGTGAATTAAAAACTAAAGCAAAGTGCAAGAGCGTCTAAACATGTAATAACATAAGCATTCTAAATAGCCCATCAGTACTTCTCTCAATCATACCCGAGGAGTAATATGACGTTTACAAGCGAGACAATAGCTTCACCTCAGTTCTCATGAACTACATATATTTTCCAAACTGGACGCATTGTATAATCTTGTGAAATAAATTTACTGATTTCATCCGCCGCATTAAAAATCACCACTCCGGCTTGAGGGAAGAGAATACTCTCTGCTTAGTACAGGCTTTTGTGATCAGTCGCGTAGCCTATATATGCCGTTTTTCTTCTTCATCATCATCATCAGCCTGACTATATCCACTGCAGGGTGAAGGCTTCTCTCATATTCCTTCAATTAACCCAGTCCGGTGATAACTTCATCCATTGACCCCTGCGAACTTTTCATCCACCTGCCTAACTTTCTGCCATCCCCTGCTACGCTTTTCTTCCCTTGGAATCGAGTTTGTTGATAGCGGTTATCCTCTCCTCGCATTACATGTCATGCCCATGCCCATTTCTTCTTGATTTTCACTAGAATGTCAGTAACTTGAGTTATTAGTGCGTAGCACTACTAGCCGCAATCACAGATTTCCCCGGTGTCTGTCTGAAGCCGCACTCGCTCTCTCTCTCTCTACGTGAGCTTAAAGTGGAGAAAGACAAGGAAGCGAGTGGCTGTTTCTGGCCCTATGCGGCTGGGACTGGTGGGTCGGCACCGCTTGCGGTGGAGGCTGGCCTGCCACCGAACGTTTATCTGTTGTAGGCCGTCAATGCACCCACCACCGCTTAGGTGGTGGACGACGGCTCTTCTGGCATGCGTCTTTCTCTCCCTCTAATTTTTCTTCTCTATTTTCTCTTCTGTCCGCACGAGGCAGCGGAGGTGGCTCAGCTACAGACGAGTAGCAGGCCCATGCATTTTCATTGCCTTCTTACAGCCAGATCAGCAGACATGGAGGCGACGCGCGTAGCACAACTAGCCGCAGATTTCCACAATGTCTGCCCGAAGCCTCTCTCTCTCTCTCTACGTAAATTTGAAGAAGGCGTTGGCCCCGCCGGCTTCTCCTCTTTGCCCCGCCGGGGTGGCACAGTGGTAAGACGCCCGACTACTGTCCGGAATTCCCGGGTTCGAACCAGACCTCGGCGGCTGCGTTTCGATGGAGGCGAAACGAAGAGGCGTCCGTGTGCTGTGCGATGTCAGCGCACGTTAAAGATCCCCAGGTGGTCGAAATTACCCCGTAGCCCTCCACTACGGCTCCTCTTTCTCTCTTTCAACTTTCACTCCCATCTTCCTCCCTTCCCTTACGGCGCGGTTGCGGTGTCCACAGAAAACAAGTGAGACAGTTACCGCGCCTTTCCCTTCCTATAAATCAATCAGTTTTTTTTATAAACCAATTTACAATTTTTCGCTCGCTTCTTGCGTTTTAGCTGAGCAGGCGGAGACGGCATAGATGCTCCTACTGAGAGGTCGCGGGCGTGTCAATTGCGAACGCCGAGGCCCAGATCACAAAATTTTGTTGGTTTATCTGCCCATTAAAGATCCGCTGGTGGTCTAAATTATCTCGAAGCCCTCCACTGCGCACCCCTTTTATTCCCGCCTTCTTTCCAATATGTTGATGTCCAGTAGCCAATAAAAATAAATGTGACAAATACAGCGCCTTTCCTTTTGTGTAAACCAATTATTATTCACCTGCAATAAAATGTAAAATGAAAACAGCACCTTCCTCCTTGCTCCGCCGGAATGGTGCAGTGGTAAGACACCCGGCTACTGTGCCGGAGTATCCGGGTTCGATCCCAACCGCGGCGGCTGCGTTTCGATGGAGGCGAAACGAAGTGGCATCCGTGTTGGTTGGTTGGTTCATAGGAAGGGAAAGGCGCAGTATCTGTCACACTTGCTCTGTGGACACCTGAACCGCGCCGTAAGGCAAGGGATGAAGGTGGGAGTGAAAGTGGATAGAGAGAAAGGGGGGTCGTAGTGGAGGGCTACGGAGTAATTTCGACCACCTGGGGATCTTTAACGTGCGCTGACATCGCACAGCACACGGACGCCACTTCGTTTCGCCTCCATCGAAACGCAGCCGCCGAGGCCGGGATTCGATCCCGGGAACTCCGGCACAGTAGTCGGGCGTCTTACCACTGCTGTGCGATGTCAGTTGTTGTTGTGGCTGTGGCTGTAGGAAGAAGGAAAATAAAATGCACGGGCCTGGCTCTGTAGCTGAGCCACCTCCGCTGCCTCGTACAGACAGAAGAGAAAATAGAGAAAGAAAAGGAAGAGGGAGAGAAAGACGAGCGCCGAAAAAATCGTCGTCTAATCCAAGATCAGCTGAAAGCTGCAACCAGCCGATACCTGCAGATTTCGGAGGTGCGAGCATTTGGTAGAACAAGTTTATTATGCAAATCTGATGACTTGGACTGCGTTGCTGACTTACTGCATTGCACTACATTTGCCTCATTGCCTGTGAAGGCATTTATTCCAGAACAGCTTGCATGCGTGAAGGGAATAATCCGCGCGGTTGATTCATCCGCTACGCCAACAGAGATTCTTGAGGACCTTCATGAGGCCGATGTTGGTATCATGTCAGTGTACCGTTGTAGCAGACAGGCTGGAGACTCACGCTTACCAATGGAGTCAGTAATTGCCACATCTGCAGGGTCCTCTTGCCCAAGTGAAAAAAAAAAAAAAATGTTTGGCCAATTATATATCGTGTTGACCGTTTGCATCCTTGACCATTACAATGCAAAAACTGCTGGCGTTTTGGGCCAAAGCGTGCAAGTCGGTAACGCGCTGCCGCGTTTGCAGCGATGATCATGCTTCAGATCACTGCGCATATCAGTCTATTAACTGCTGCCTTTGCCAATGCAGTCACACAGCGGACGATCCCACTTGTCCAAAGAGGGCCGATGAGCAAGCAGAGTGTCCTAGACATTATTCAACGCGACAGGTGCTCACGCGCAGAAGCTTATGCCCTAGTAGCAAAAAAACAGAGTGCATACTCAAATGTTGTCCGCACCTCAACTCCTGATGTTGAAGCAAGCGTAACAAAGTCGATTGTTGATGTAGTAGAGAAGGCTGTTGCTGGGATAATTGATCGCTTGATTAATACATTCAGCGATGCTTTGCAGCAAGTAATTTCAGCGCAGGCTGCATAGTCGTCCTTAGATACTCTTACCACGTCTACCTGCTCAATTTCCTATAAAACATTAGATAACATTCAACCTACCTCCTCTTCTGCGTCCACGCCTGTGGAAGCAAACAATACTGACTCAATCCCTATTTCTACCACATGTCAGTCAGATGTTGAGATGGCCTGCCCATCTCAGAAGCGTCATGCTTCCTCTTCTCCCAATAAATCGGACCATCCGCATGTCAAATCTAAGAAAGGTACTCAAGAAATTGCAAACAAAACGGATGTGTTGAAAGAGGCTGTTGCTGCCTCATTTTAAAGCAATAATCATGGTGGGAATCTCTGTACTCCAGTGGAATTTTCGCTCTATCTTATCTTCTTATCGACGACCTTCAGCACCTTATTCTTAAAATTACCCTTGGTATTATTTTACTGCAAGAAACTTGGCTCTCTCCTAATCGTCCTTTCACAGTTAAAAATTACCGTGTTTTTAGAGCTGATCGCCCACACGGCAGGGGCGGAGGCTTGTTAACATTGATTTCAACAAATCTAGTTCATAGTGCTAAAGAGGTTCATGAATTTATTGGGCCTGATTGTGAGATACTTGCCGTTGAGATAATTGTCCCGCCGTGTGTCCCGGTCATAATTGCAAGTATCTACTTTCCCACAGGCGTCCGTAAGACAGATTGTTTAGAAGCGTTGCTGACATATAATTCAAATGTAGTTTTCCCATCATGCCATATGGGGTTTCAGAACAGACTATAGTGGGCAGTTACTTTGGTCTTGGTTGTCTAGAAATGATGTTCAATGTTATAATAGTCGCTTATACTTATATGAGAGCAACTTCTCATTTAGCTATTGATTTAACATTAGCTACAAATGGTATTGGAGTATCATCGTGGTCTACAATAGACTTCCGTACGTCAAGTGGCCACTACCCTATCACTTTCAGCATTGCATGTAATCCGATTAGGTCAACTGGTACATCGTGTAAATTTATCAACATTACCCTGTTCAAGAAATGTCTAGGAGCGGCCTTCAGGTCATCTGCCCCTTCTGATAAATCGAATCACGGTCCTGAAATATTGTCTTCCGTTTTAGACGCAACTCGGCGATCAGGGTTCACACTTCAGTCTGCCATTAAAAACAACACTCCTTCGACATGGTGGAATGAAGATTGCGAAAAAGCCTATCGTCAGAGATAAGCCGCATGGAAGTGCCTAGCCCATAATTAGTGCCCAAACAACTGGATTAATTACAAATTCTTTGCAGCTTCGTTTAAAAGAACAATGTCCAAAGCTAAGGAAGAAAATGCGAATCTGAACACCTATTTATCTAACCCAGTCAACCGGAAATCTCTCTATAGATACATGGAACGTACAAAAGTTTTGCCCTACTTTAATACCACCCAGTCCACTGTTTTGTCTAAAAAAGATCAATTAGATCAATTGGAATCAATTGCCTGAGGCCTTGCGCCGCGCTTTCAAGCTTGCACTACCTTTTCTTCGGCCCGATTGCAGTTTGGTATAAACTTCAGTGAGGTAACTATATCCGAATTAATGTCTGTAGTTAATTGCCGGCGATCGGCTGCCACTGGAGTTGACAGAATATCTGTTGCCATGCTGCAAATACTATTCAAAGACTTTGCCTCGGACCTATTGCAGATTGTGAATTGGTCTTTGGAGAAAGCTTAGATTCCACAAGCTTATTGGAAAACGTCGAAAACTATTTTACTACCTGACCAGGAGAAAGGGTTTAATCTCGACAACATTCGGCCGAGTGCTATCACTTCAAATTTAGTTAAGCTTATTGAACGTATAGTCTGCTCTCGTCTCACGAATCATGTTCTACCCTTCCAAGGCTTTAGTGAGGCTCAGATTGGATTCCGACAGGGATGCTCGATTTGGAACGCACACGTAGACTTAGAGAGTCGTATTAGGGTTGCCATGAGGCAAAAAGAGGTTTCAGCTCTAGTTACTTTAGATATTGCCAAGGGGTACAACAGCGTAGAATGCAGCATTTTGCTTCATAAGCTAGCTGATCTACATCCTCCATTATACATCTTTGCGTGGATTAGAAAATTTTTGAAGAATAGATCATTCTTCTGCACAAAGAATGCATTAAATTCCAACACTTACACCCTGTCAAGAGGTGCACCCCAGGGAGCAGTCCTGTCGCCGTTATCGTTCAATATATTAATGTGTGACATTCCTATTCACCCGGCCACAAGAAAGAGTTTCCAAAATAAGCTGGAATATTAACCTTGCGTTGTTGTAAGCGAGAGTAATGGATCTCTAGTAGTTGATCTTTTTTAAATATTTTTACTATTGCGGCCACTTGCGAGTGATTCGCCAATTTTGTACAAAATTTCCTACCGCCATAGCCATAGCGCTGTAGCATTTGCCACTGCTGCAGCCCGCGTTGCTTCTGTATACATTTGCTAACCATTTCACTTTTCATAAAACAACGGTTTTCATGTTTCCTTATGCGTCCTCAAGACAATTGGTGCATATGTATCTTACGCCTACGTACCGCGCTAAATGTGCATGATTACGCGGATACACCACGCGATGGTACCTGTCATGGACCAGACTTAATATAAAGCTGAACCAAGTAAAATTTCATTTCTTTGAAAGATAAAAATTACACTTTCGAGAATACTTGTCATGGATGGAAATCGCAGCAGCTTTAAAAAAGCCTCCCGAAGCAATACCTGGCTCCTTTTCAGGATGCAGCGGGGTGGCTTGCATTACTCCCTTTTTGTATTTTGTCCAAACTTTTATCTCACAATAACTTGGAGGACAGTAATGAACTAGTTCAGCGGTGCATCTTGCAAGTCGGCAATAGTGTGCGCCAGAGTTAAGAGCATAAAAGTCGCTCATCTCAGCAAATGCACCAATTTCGGTCCTGCAGGTTTCGCGCTGCAGGATCGAAATTGGGCCACTGTGTAGCACGAGGGACGAGCTTCGTGCATTTTGCAAGCTTCGTGTGCACTTTCTTCTCAAACGTACAAGGTCTTCATGCTGAATACTTTTTAAAGTAGGATGGACAGTTGGGCGAGTTGGTACAATTGCATAGTGGGTGGAACAGCGCGAAAAGACGAAACACACAAGAAGAGAAGCACAACAGACAACACAACAGTCTTTCTTTGTAGCATCATGTGGCATAATTTTTGTATTAGAATCCGCTTTCTTCCTAATAAAAAATTAGTTGCGAGTCAGCGCTCGTCTGTTGTGCTTCTCTTCTTGTGTGTTTCGTCTCTTCGCGCTGTTCCACCCACTATATGTTTAAACACGCGCTGTCAAAAATTCAAGGTAAAATGCAGATTCATTTTGACCAAATGCCTAAAAGAAACAAGGAAAATTACATTTCAAGCCAGTGCCTGGGCGGTTCCACTTTATCCTGTACTTTTCTAAAACTTTACGTCAGTGCAGCCTTATCAGTTCATAGCGCTCCACACGCTATATATGGTCCCCCAGCTATTTCCTTTATCATGCTGCACTTATAAAATCTTTGTAATGTTTCGTTTGCGATAGTCTTCGTTTAACAATCCAAGATTTATCCCTCGAATTTCGCGGTCTGGTTGTTGGCTTGGTTTATATTTTCGCCTGAAAACTAGTGATAATAAAGGACCATGAAAAATCTAGCAGTAAAATTTATTTAAGGCCACTGCAAAAGCATCGCTGTACTTGGCACAGACAATGCTTCCAAAGCACCAATGTACGAAATTTGATTTGCAGCCAGAATGCTTTGCAGCCAGGAAAACGTTCCAGCAGGCCCCACTGGTCGGGCACACCTGCAGGTCACGAATACATATATGTAGCTGGGCCCCTGATTGGAACGCGCTTCCTCTTGGCCTGAGAACGAGAAGAGTCTGATTGGACCATTTGCTGGCCGCGGATCCTCGGCCAGGTTCCTTTTTCAGGAACTGTTGGCGCTGCATGGGGATGACAGGAAGTGCTTGTAGTACGAAAGCTCAATCAATGTGCGCTGCTTCATTCCGGCATCGCCAATACCTCGGATATTGTAAAACAAGGCTGTATGGTGGGACCGGTTCTCCCAAGCAAGTATCGTGGTATGCTCTATGTGGAGTACCAACGCACCCGGTGCATCCACCTGAGTTTGATCCTTTGGCGCAAGATATCGTTGTATAGACTTCCGTGGTGGGCGTGGCTGACGTGCAGTGATTCGCTGATTTCGGGTGTCATGGCCCCAATGGATGAGGACCACCTGCTTACATAAAAAGTGACCGTCTGTGACACAACGGATTTAGTGATCCTCGGTTGTGCGCTCAGCATCTAGCTATTTAGAATCCGGAAGCTACAAATTTGCTAAACAAGCAGTAAATATTTCAATCAGAGGATGGCATTTGTAGTAGCATTCTATATATTATTACTCTTTATAAGGGGCTTGATTTCTATGAAATTTATTCTGCTTTTATAAAAGCAGAGATTACTGTGCTACTAAAAAAATGCTCACCGAGATTCCTGTCACTGGTACATAATAAAAAAAAAAACATATTGCAGGTGGGACCTTGTAGAATACATAATTTGAAAAAAATATGCAAATCTGTCTGATTACCCTGACATATCAGGAGATGTCAAACACCTTGAGTTTGCTGGTCCTTTTGTTCATAAAATAAAATCAAATAGTCGAGACTTTATTCACTACTCGCATGGTATGTATTCGGATATGTGTATACGCTCTTATTTTGACAAGGTTCTAGCAGGATATAAATCTTTAAGAAACGGGAAATTTTAATATATATCTTTACAAATTTTCTTGCTGTCATAAAAACGTGGCAGCAGATGTTTGGTAGCTGTCTATACCTTAAATAAATCACAGGTATCTTCTTGGGAAGCACATCAAAGGGCGCACTGCTAACAAACCCTCGACATCTTGCTGTTCAATTCCTAACAGAAAATAGAGCCAGCTATGCAGAAAACCCTACGTTAATGTCTTTCTGCAGACATCGTAACTCTATGCGCCACAATTCATGCTCCATAAATATGTGGTTTGCAGTTCAACGTACTGCGTATTCACCGGAATGTTTACAAAGTTATGACTGAATGACACAGAACAAATTCAGACACGACATACCATCCTCCATGCGCTGGTCCAGAAGATGCGATCAGCGATATGGTGACTTGATCCTTTTACAGTTTGGATCGTTCATGAAGGACGCTTTCTTATATTTTTATTGCTATCACTTTTAGCTTTTATAACGCACTCCCGGCAAGTAATCATGCACAACGTAACATTGCAATGTACTAAAACGCTTCAGGAAAGCGAGAAAAAGCTTTAAGGGACTGATTTGTACGATTGCGAAACAAGCACGAACGAGCGTCACACTGTTCCTTTACTTGATAATTTTTGCAAGATGCATGCATTATGCGCAGCGATACCTCTGTTACTCTGATCACATATAAAATAGTAATTATAAGTCTACAGCTAAAATATAAATTCATGCTTCTATTCGTCATCATCAGCCGGATTACACCCACTGCAGGGTGAAAGCATCTCCCATATATCTCCAGTTAGCCCTGTTCCGTGCTAGCTGCGTCAACTTGACCTCTGCAAACTTCTTAACCTCATTTCCCCCCCCCCCCCCTTACCAAGTCTAGCCGCCCCTCCTCCCCCGCTCCGTTCCGCTC